>MPNW01001008.1:6234-52849 GCA_011800805.1 Hirudo medicinalis
TTGAAATATCACAATGGTTTTATTACTGTTTATGCTATTAAACATCCAATTTGACAAAGTTCTGATTTTTATTCCATTCTTAAAATATATGTTGAAGTTTATTATAACAGCGATTTCTCTGTTGATTAAATATTATTGGGATCTCAAATTCACCCGACATCATCTAAATGGGGAGTATCCAGGGTATGAACAATCTCTTCTTGAGACAGATCCAACTCAAGATAAATTCAATATTTACGTCGAACAAACACTTGGACATTACTTTGTTCATAATTAGTAACCCAATGTGGATACTTGGAAAATAAGTTTTTAAATGTTGCATTATTTAATAAAAGTAATTTTTATTTCTTAACAACAACTTCTACATGAATTCATTTCTAGCAAAAATTACTTTTTAAAATGGCAATTTGCAAGATGTAAACTTGCATTAAAGCAAATTAATAACTGAATAATAATAAAACCCTCATTTTCTATTATTTAGAATCAGGAAGTTTCCGAGAGATATTTCTAAATTGATAGCTCTGAATAACTCATAGAATGGTTTTATTGAATAGCTTACAATGAAAAAGAAGATCTTAATACTAGCCTCAATATTGAATAAGTTTCGTTTGATAACGTTGACTATGTTTCAGCAGTTCTTACAAATCATGATTAAAAATATTTTGACTTATTTGCTAAAATTATTTAGTGTGTGCATGATATGTCGAGCATATTTCGCACAGTCTGATGAAAATATTGCTTTACACAAGCCTGCCTTTCAAAGTTCAACGTGGTTGTTTGGTAAGGATGCAAACGAAGCCGTAGATGGAAATTACAATCAAAATGTCGAATATTGCGCTCATGGTAGTAAAGAAGTAAATATTTTAAATTGGCTAGAGGTGGACTTGGTGGATTTGTATTACATATCGTTGGTCATCTTCACTCCTAGAAATACTTCAGGTAAAGTGTTTGAATTTGATAAAATCTAGAAATATGTTGCACAGCATAATCAAACTATTATTAAAATAAAAGGTTTAGTTGAACCAGCTAAGAGACTGGGTTATGTATATATTGGGATTTCAAATTCTAACACCAGTGGAAAGGTTGAGTATCCAGTGTATCCGTTGTGTAGACAATCTCCTTATCAGGCTGATCCAACAAAAAACATGTCAATTTCTTGTCGTCCAAACACTCCACCTGGACGTTATGTTGTTGTTCAACAACCAACTACTCAATATGGATATTTGACAATCTGTGAAATTCAAGTTTATGGAATAAAGCTGAATAATATCTCAGGTTAGCATTGCTTATCAAACTTAAGATGATTCAGATAAATGTGAATATTCAGGAAGTAATACCTGCCAAGGAAATTATTACGGAGATAAATGTGACAAATATTGCAATTGTGACAAAGGAGTGAAATGTGATCAACAAGGAATTTGCCCGAATGGTTGTGATGCCAATTGGGAAGGAGAACATTGCGATAAAAGTATAACTAATGAATTTAAATTGTGTTATTATGTTAGAAATAACTAATGAATTTAAGTTTAAAACTTAAGTGATTAGAAATAAACGTAATTTAAAATAAAAAAAAATTTGCAGGAACATTTAACAACAGCCAGTTAATAGGCTGCATTGAGTTCAGTGATTCATCAATTCATCAATTTGCTCGAGTGAACTCACAAAGCTGCATTGTCATATGTTCAGGATACGGTTTTACGTTTGCCGCAAATATGGTTTATTTGTTTATTAATTTAACCTGGAAATATCGTAATGAACAAAATGTTTTTACATTTTTGACGACAGACGTCAGGCATGTGCATCTGCACGAATAATATGAATTGGACAAAACCCTGTCAGACAAATTGTTTACCACAAAGTTGTCATAACTTCTATTCAGGTTAATATTCACATGTTTTTGAATGATTTCATTTATCAAAAGTAGCTTAGTTTATAAATTATAAATTCGTTGAGTTTTATTTCATCGGTTCCACTTCATAATAATTTATAATATGTAGACCATGTAACAATTGTGGGGCTTTCATATTATTGGCTACAACAGCACACTTAAATATGAAACAAACAAAATAACAGACACAAATTTATTAGTTTTATTACAACCCACAGTTTGTCCCAATGGCACTTACGGATACGACTGCACATTGAAATGCAACTGCCTCAACAATGGAAGATGTTCCT
Organism: Hirudo medicinalis; assembly: GCA_011800805.1. Classification (NCBI taxonomy): domain Eukaryota; kingdom Metazoa; phylum Annelida; class Clitellata; order Hirudinida; family Hirudinidae; genus Hirudo; species Hirudo medicinalis. The sequence goes on from MPNW01001008.1 coordinate 8,413, forward strand.
ACATGGAAGGACGTTGTGAAGATGGTTGTGCCAGTGGANTTTGTCCCAATGGCACTTACGGATACGACTGCACATTGAAATGCAACTGCCTCAACAATGGAAGATGTTCCTACATGGAAGGACGTTGTGAAGATGGTTGTGCCAGTGGATGGACTGGTGCTTCTTGCGACATTAGAGGTTTTTTGATGCAAATGTTTTCAAACATACAATGTTTATGTAAAATAACGTAAAAATATTGAATAATGATGGTAGCGACTCTTTCGAGCATGCCAGTTATTAATAATAAGATCTCATTTTAGATTGCACAAAATCCAATGGCGGTTGTCTAGAAAATGAAATTTGTATTTCAAATTTGAGTGATATTTCGTCTTGCCAATGTAAGCAAGGATTTAATAGAACTTCCGTCTGGTTACTGTGCCAAGGTTTTCCAGGTTAGTTTAATCAATTTGTTATTGAAATTCAATTAATGAATTAGCAATTTCTCTCATAATATTTTTTTTACATTGTCAGAAAGCACCACCTCAAAGCTACAGGAACTTAGCAACCCTAAAAGCGATTTAAATAAATCGGCCATAATTGGAGGAGTAATTGGATCAATTGCAGGATTGAGTCTAATTGTTGCATTAACAATATTATTTGTCACACGAAGAAAAAGGTAGAAATGTCATAAAATAATAATAATAATAATAATAATAATAATAATAATAATAATAATAATAATAATAATAATAATAATAATAATAAAATAATAGCAATAGATTAAAATAATAATATTAATAAAATTAATACAAGAATTACTAGAATTAGAATAGAATTACTTGAAACAAATGGCTCATTTGTAGGACAAGAATGACCGAATCAACTTCACCATTGAGTAGGGAGATTTACCATCAGAAAGAAAGTTTGTTGATTATAATCACATCTCAATCTACTGCCTGATTTTGTGCATTTAATAAGTTTATTTTTACATATTAATTATGTTTTAAGATATTGCGGTGGCTGACAACCCTTCCACAGAAAGAAAACTAAAGTTGCAAGAATTTCCTGAACACGTGAACAAAAATAAAACAACATTCGCCGCCGAATTCCAAGTAAGAATTTGTTGTTCCTCGTGGAGTCAACTCATTGTTGGAAATAAATTTAAACTTCGAAGAATTTGAACCGAGGTGAAGAGTCGCACACAAAATATTCAAAGGAGGTTTCTTGGAAATTGAACAGATTCAAAAATATATTACCTTGTGAGTTTATTTTGCAATTTAAAAGCAGGCTAAGTTGTTGAACTGCTAAAAAAAACAATTAATGACAAAGTAAGTATATTTAGATCAGCACAACAGAGTAAAACTGGTCAGGAAACCAAATGAGGATCAATCGGATTACATCAATGCCAGTTACATTCAGGTTTGAATAATATTTAACAAAATATGTTACATTTCAACTTCTACATCGTAAATAATTCTGACAGGGGATCATTAAAGATGTTGTAATCGCTGCTCAAGGTTTCCATATTTTGTATTTTTAACTCAAATTATTTTAATTTTTTTGTAATTAACTGACTTTGTTTCTTTTTGCATTTAATAAATTTTGAATATGAATAAAGGTTGAAAATTATTTCAAATTAATTTGTGTTTATTTAATAATTACTAAATAATTTCTACAATAACTTATTTTTACTTGAATGAACATCTATTTACTATTATATAAATTTAAAGAACAAAGTGAATTTATAAATTCTCTTATTAGGACCAGTACAGAGCAGCGTGGATGATTTTTGGGAAATGATTTGGCAACAAAATATCGGAATCATAATTATGCTCTGCAGTTATGTTGAACGAAAGAAGGTAATTATTTCAGTCTGATTTGATCTCACAGCACACCATGTAAAAGCTAATTTTCAACATACTTTAACAGGTTAAATGTGAACAGTATCTTCCTGAAGCAAACGATTTTACAGCTGGAAAATATACAATACAAAACCACAAAACAATCGTATGGCCTTCTTTCAGAATGAAGGATTTACGAATTTCTGATGTTAGTAAATGTGTTATACCCTTAATTTGGAATCGTTTTTCATCTAAAAACATAAAACTTCAAATTGATTAATTAATTTAAAGATGAATGGTCAACAACGTTCCCTAATTCACCTCCATTTTACGGAATGGTCTGATCATGGAGTCCCAAACAACGTCTTCTACCTGCTGGATTTCTGTCGACGTTGTCAAAAATTGTACGAGAAGGAAAAATGTGGAATCCTGGTTCATTGCAGGTAATTCCAAGAATTAAATTTCCTTATAAAAAACACTTTTAAAATTACTTTTAAAACACTTTTAATTAAAAGCTTAGATTACACAAGCATAAACTTAAATGAATTACAACATTTCATTTAAAACACCAGCGCTGGAGTCGGAAGAACTGGCTGTTTTTTGGCCATTTATGATCTTCTGGTCAAAGGATATCAAGGATTGGATCTCAGTGTTCCAGAAACTGTCAACAACTTGAGGAAGCAGAGGATGAAAATGGTGGAAAAACAGGTGAATCTGTCTAAATAAATTGGAAGCATAATTTTAAATGAATATCTGTAACCAGTTGAAAATATTGCAGGCACAATACAACTTCATCTACGAAGCTTTAGCTGAAGAAGTCAAAACAGGACCAACAAGCTTCTCCAAAGACGAATTCACAAAGTTTTACAACAATTCCAAAGAGGGCGGCAGTGAAAGATCACACTTGATCTACCAACATAAAGTCTTTCATTTTATTTTCCTTCTGAGATGACTTATTCTAAATTTTAATACTAAAATCTACAAATATTTCTTTATTTCAGATATTAAGCAAATGTTATTCGAGAACAACCAATGATGAAAGTGTCACATTCGTTAAAGTATCGCACATTTATAATTTTCTTCAATTCGACTCTTCTAAAATTGACGTATTATTTTATCGTGTTTTCGTTGTAGGCTGTTACAGGTGAATACAACTTTTGTCTGGTGTCAAACTGGAGTCGAATAACCTGGAAAAATATTCCAGATTGTCAATGCATGCTAGTGTTTGATCCAAGAAATGTGAGTTGATAATTTGATTATTAAAATGAGCCTTTGATAAGAGTTCCGAAAGCATAAACACAATTGCGAATGTTTGAACTGGTTGGTTTTTAGGAGAACGGTTTTATTCCAAAAGTAGGTCAACCAATCATCAGTGGACAGGTATGCATTTCGTTGGTGAATGAAACAAATTCAGAGTGGGGTAAAGTATTTGAGGTCCAAAAGAAAGGAGACAACGTGTCCAACTACGAGAATGTTATGGTGAATGCTTACGTAAGTTCTGCTTACAAAATTAATGTTTTAGTTACTTTCTCAGTAATTTGTGTCTATTCGTAAAAAAAAAATCATTTCGATCATAAAATTATAAGAATCCTCAAAATAAAAACAAATATTTAATCCAGGAAAACACCAATATATCAATAGAGAAAATTATAAAGATGTGCTTGGTTGATAAAAAAGAAGATTATTTGGACTTTCTGACGTTCATGGAATTGTTTTCACAACTGCCAAAGGATGCAAACATTGCAATTATTTTGGGGTACATTTTGATTTTAGGAAATTATGTATGAAATCGAAATGATAATATTTTATTAATAATATTTTTAGAAATAACCACATGTTAGGATATTACTTCGTGGCTGCCTGTAACATCATCAGCCAATTAAAAGTTTACGATGAAATTGCAATCCTACAAAACCTTTGTGAACTTTGCAAGGTCACTGAGTATCAACCATCTCGGGTTACAAAAAGCTCTATTATTTATTTTAGTAATTTTTTTGTTATTCCCAACATTACAGAAGTATTATGGAAATGAAGGAGATATTTTCAAATAGTGAATATTTTGGCATTAAATAACATAATTGATATTAAAAAACTCGTTGCTTGTTTTTCCAGGTTTCCTTTGAGAAGCTCCACCAAGTTGTTCATGAATTTATTTTAACGTCTGGCTGAATATGTTGCTGCACATGAACGAATGCCCTGGTGAAAGGGTGTTGCTGTCCGATTAGGGTTGTAATTAGTGATTAGTTTTAGATTTTAAAAATTCGAAATTTACGAATAATTGTGAGTTTTGTTATTTTTTCGGCTAATAAATAGCTTTACCCTCTCAATTTTACAACTGTTCTACCACTGTGCGATACCGCTGAAAACCAGATAATCAAGGTTATGAGAAATATGTCCGCATTTTGAGAAACAAATTAGAGCAACAATTGATGAACGTGCAATTGTCTTGAGAACAAGTTATCAAAAACCAATACTATTAATTAATTACAAATTAAATATTTAATTGTGTTAATTAGTTAACTCAATTACTTAAGTGAGTAAACACTTATAGCTATCAAATATGTTAACGATAATGCAATCAAATCGCAATGTATCCTGATCACATTAACATTAAATCAATATCAGTCTAACAGGCCAAAAGCTGCTTCCTTAAAGTTGACCTCGTGCATTTTGGTAAAGGATCAGTTATCTTTAAAAAAAAAGTGCTTTTTTCATCAGGCACGACATGAGATGCAATTAGCTTAGTTACACTTATAAATATTATTGCACTCAGAAAATTCACAGATGTCCTTGAGCATCTCGGAATCGACGACGTCCAAGTTTACCTTGATGTCATTTACAGAGCCCTAACCTTTTCCAATGCGATCATTACCTGGAATTAGTAATATTTCAGATGATAATTATTTTAGCTTCACGAAAGGAATAATAAATATTGAAGGGTAAGAGAATGTGCCACTATTTGTGTGACTATCACATCTTGACATTTAATATAAGCAATTACCGTACCAACCTGCGGATACTACCTCAACAATTCAACATCTAAAACTTCCTTGTTCATAGCAATTAGTAACCTTTTCTATCACTTCGACAATAGGCAGTTGTTAGATAGGCATGTATCCGTTTTGGCTCGTTTTAAAGTTTTGTTTCATTTACGGAGGTAAACTTTTTCCAATGATTCTTCCATTTGTACTTTCACTTGATTTTATTTATTCCTGCTTTTATGCAACTTCAGAAAACGCGTGCTGCTTGAGATAGGATTATTAACATTCTTTTACGCACTCAAAAATTCAGCTAAACGAGTAGAATATTGACATACTGTAATGATATAACAACGATGTCAGTTGTGATTTATTAAATCAAGTTAAATTGTTATTATTTAAATTTTATTTGTGTTCGTTATACATTTGTAAGGCTGAAATGGTGTCCATAAATTTAGAGGCATCAACATTAGTATTGTTATTAATGTAATAATATTAATACTTAAATACCTCCAGATTGACAGGTGTAGGAAGAAGCTTGAAATCAGCGATTTTAGCCTTCAATCCTAACTTGAATAAAAATTTAATTTAAATTTTTTTATTGCTGACATTTTTAGATTTTTTCATGAAAAGCATTAAAAATGTTTATCGATTTGAAGTGATTTTAAAGTTAAACTTTTTTTTTACTAGTGGGAAATGAAGTTTGCACAGCTTTTGTGGGTGAGATGTATACATTTGCTTTTGATTTTTAACACATATTAATAATAAATATTTTTAATAAATATTTTAATGTTGAATTTACGTAATATTTGTGAATAGGCTTTTATCAGAAAATTTTAACCAAATATTGTAAACGAGTTAAGTAAGCACATAAATTTAACTCATTATAAAATTTATGTCTATTATTTATTCTAAAATATTGTTTTTGTGTATTTTCAAAAATAAATTCATTGATGTTTGGCTGTTCTCCACAGACATCGACGAATGTAAACAAAACATGCACTTTTGTGACCTCACAATATCGACATGCGTGAATTTCATGTGTGGATACAATTGTGATTGCTTCAGAGGATTTGAAAAGTGGAGAGAATATGACTGTATTGGTGAGCACCTGTAATTAGCTGATCTTATCTTTTGAGTGCCTAAGGTATCCGAATGAAATATGAAGGCACCTATATCGCTCTACCGTTTGTCGTATATATCTATCCAAGAGAGCTTTTTGGCAGTACAAGCTGGGTTGCGGACACGACACATTACCACTGCTGCCATTACTGCCGCAAGCAACTAATTGAGCCAACCTACTCTCCAAGTATCGCTTGAATTATGTCCTTGATTTCCCAGCATTTGAGGATTTTTTTTATATGAATGTATTTAATTGTCATAATTAAATGCTGGCTTAAATGATCTCGGACAATTATCCACAACTTTTATTTAGCAACTTATTAAGTAATTACTTAAATCTTGTTCATATTTCACGTGAACCTGATCCTGTATATATATTCATATATGTAAATATACATATATATATATATATATATATATATCCTGTAAATCCTGTTCATATGACTAAATGGTTGTGTTCCCGCTTGGTCTAATGGTTAAGACTTCCGCCTCTCACTGATTCCCATATTCGGGAGCACCGTCCTAATCATCCAGCTATGCAACGGACGTTAATGAACAAATGACTAAGTGGTAATAAATACATTGTGTACATTTAAAACACTTTCAGATGTCAATGAGTGTGAGATTAACACGCATCAATGTGATGTCGTTAGTACCGAATGTAACAACAACGTTGGTGCTTACACTTGCAATTGTAAACCTGGATTTCAAAGAGATCCTCATAACGACTACAGGTGCATTGGTTTGTAAAAGTTGAATTCTTCGTTGTAACTGATATTATCAATGATTTTGGATTATATTTTGACATTTAGAAACTTAAATATTTTACAGTTGTCTTCTGTAACTAATAATGCAAATACCACACACAAAAAATCTTTTCTAAATTTTTGATTGAATATTTTAAAATCATTGTTCGGGATTTAAGTAGCTATTATTATTATTATTATTATTATTATTATTATTATTGTTATTGTTATTGTTATCGTTATCGTTATTATTATTATTATTATTATTATTATTATTATTATTATTGTTATTATTATTATTATTATTATTAACCAGAAAATGTTATGTCTTGGATCATTTGCAGACATCGATGAGTGCAGAAATTCCTCACAAAAGTGCAACTCTGCAACATCCAGATGCAAAAACAATGATGGCGGTCACTCCTGCGAGTGCAAGAAAGGATTTGAACACGAGAGCCGCAATGATAAAGACTGTTTCGGTTTGCCATTTTTGTTAATCGCGCTAATGCTTAAAGAAGAAGGTGAAGAAGAAGAATTGACAAATGACTATTTCTGATAAGGAATAATAATCGCTATAATTGAAGGCCATGTCACAAAAATGTACTTCATTTATATAGCGCCATATGCATAGCGTCAGAGGCGCTTCTTTTAACCGTTCATATAGCGCTCCTTCCCAAGGGCGCTTATGGCAGTGCAGGGTGGGTTTCGGACACGACACATTACGACTGTTGCCATTACCGCCGTATGCAGGAACGTAACCCATTCGGCCAACCTGCATAGTTTCATTAAGTTTTAAGTACTAAGTTATCTTTCAGCTCGAATATTTTTTAAGACAAAGGCACAACTAACCATTAAACACATTTGCAAAACATAATAAGTATTTATATCTCACAGCCCTAAATGACTGCGAATCTTTGGATTATGATTGTGATCTTTCGACTACGATTTGCGTGAAAAGCAGTGGTAATAATTATCTTTGCAAATGCAAATATGGATTTGAGAAGATTCGATCAACCAATAATGCATGTGGAGGTGAGTTTAGTCTGTTAAATATTGATAATAATAATTTAAAAGATCGTAAAAATGGTAATAATAATAATAATAATGAAATGATAGTTAATTTATATGGCGCTGCATGCATCAGAAACGACTATATTGCTAATTGAGAACAAAATGTTATGCAAAATGCACTTAATAGTACTGTATTAAATGTACTATTGCACAAAGTGTACTATCGGTACTATTTCCTATTTGTTCGACCACATCAAACAGACATAGACGAATGTTCAGAAAATGCTTGTGATCAAGAATCAACAATTTGTCATAACACTCATGGAAGCTTTTTATGTCAGTGCAAGAGAGGATTTACAAATCTGAAGCAAACTACATGTTCAGGTTAATTATACTTTGTTAGACTTATTTTCGTCAAGTTACTTGCTTAATTAATTATTACATTAACACATTTAAATTTAATTAATTAATTAAAAATAACTTATAATCCTGCAAAAGATCTTGTAAATCTAACATCAATTTGCGATTACATCATTCAGACATAGATGAATGTTCGTTGAACAAACACGATTGTGACAAACTGACCACAACATGTCATAACTTCGTTGGTGGCTACCGATGTCTCTGTCATGACGGTTACAAATTTAAAAGCGGAAGTAATACAAGCTGTGAAGGTAGAATAGTAATAACCTTGGTTAACAGATTTATTTATAATTTATGTCATTTATTATTTATTATTTATTTATAATTTATTTATAATGCATTTTATTTTTTATGAATTAAAATTCCAACCAAAAAGAGGTCGACGAATGTTCAGAAATTACTTGTGATCAAAAATCGACGATTTGTCGCGATCATGACGGGTGTCATTCTTGTCAGTGTAAATTCGGGTTCAAGAGATTGAATCATTACAAATGCTCAGGTTTATTTTTTTTTAAATTATTTTAAATATTCTTAAATGTTTGAATATCATAATTATATTTAATACTGAATTAATTCATCGACTGAATATATTAAATGATCAATTTATTACGAAAATCAATTTATTTATTTATTTAAAATAAATTATTTTATTTAAATATTTTAAATATGCGTAAACATCAAAATGATTGATTGCTTAGCTTAATAACCAATTTAGCTTCATGTTTTATCAGATGAAGATGAGTGCATTTTGGAGAATAACGATTGCGACAATGAAACCACAACTTGTAAAAATACCGCTGGTAGTTACCAATGCCTTTGTCTTGATGGTTACCAATGGAAGCTCGGGAGTTCCAATAGCTGCGAAGGTTTAAAAATGGAATTAATTATTTAATCATATTCTCGTTGTACGCTAATTTAAATAAATTTAAATATTAATTATTAAATATTATAATTGGGCAGACTTGAATGAATGTGAAACGACGATTTTCAACAAAATAACAACGGATTGCATCAACAATGTCGGTTCATATGAACTTGTGTGCAGGGAGGGATTTGAATGGAGCAAAGATGGAGCCATTTGTAAAGGTTCATTTGATTTAATTAAGTTATTAATTGCATGCTCTTTCATTTGCTCTTTTCAAATTACATTTATGTCAAGTATCATTATCAGGCTTTATTCTTTGCGTAAACATATATTTATATATTTAAAGTAAACATATTTATATATTTTTGTTTATATAAATAATATTTGTTATTTATGAATTTACATTTATAATCTTTAATAATGAAAACATCTTTACAGATATTGATGAATGCTTAAACACAGAGAAGTATGACGTCGATGTCACATGCACCAACACAGAAGGAGGAGTTGAATTCAGCTGCTCTAAAGGTCTTCGTTTGGCTCAAAAAGGCGGTAAAACCATCTGTCGAGGTTTGCCAGAATGTTATCACTTATTGATTAAATATAAAATCATCACTTGAAATTCATTTGTCTCGTTAAATCATTAAAATTATTATTGATTAATTTTATTTTTGAATTTTTAAACATGTTTTTAAGAAATGTTTATTAAATTGAATCCGACATCAGTAAATAAATAGTATTTTTTCCATATTTTTGAAGACTCGTAACGAACAACACAATCGTAATAATCAAGACAACAAACATTAACCTTAACGACCAGGGATGGGCGAGATTTACTAATAATGGATTGAAATAGCAAAACCGTAAATAAAACCCACAAGTTTCAAGCGCAAATTTTGTTGAAATTACTCAGCAACTCTTAATTTTTTCCATCAAAATGACAACAACTTTACTTTATCACTGTTGACAGGCACATAATTTTATGTATTAGGAGTAGTTTTCACAACTTTTCTTTTCGTTTCACGACGTGGAGGATTGAATTTCACTTCGCACTGATTTTAATGATTTTTAATTTTCAAATTCTTAATAATTCTGTTACTGTAACTCATGCAGTGCAGTTACCTGATACTCAGCAATATTATTTCCAAAAATTCTCAATTTCGGTTTTTGAAAAATTTTGATTTCCAAAATTCAATAATTTCGTTTAGAAAATAAATTTTCCCAAACTTTAAATTTATTTTGCAACCGAGACTCAAAAGTCTTCGAGATGATCGAAAATTCCAGAACACAATTTCACCGTTGCATTTAATAAACCACGAATATTGATGAAATAAAAGGTATTGGTAAATTGAGCAGGATTGATGCAGATGATCATTTAACCTCATTTAAGTACCTATAAAATCCAATGAAGAAGGTAAGTATTCTCCGTAAATCATAAGAATATTTACTAAATATAATTCACTTTACGTGTTCATAGGTAGAAGATTAGAAATTCTAACAGCACTTTTATAATAATGACGACTCAACCTGGCGTGACATTGATAAAACTGGTAATTCGATTGTTTCTATGTTTCTACTTGATTGAACTTTAAAAATAGATTATTTAGTATCAAATTAATATTTATTAATATTTATTTATTTGCACAGGCCCCACAGAAGAAACGGTGAATGACTTCTGGAGGATGATAACAAAACAAAATGTTAATGTCATCGTCATGTTGATGCAGTTGATTGAAAACAATAAAGGAAGTGACATCATAATTACATATTCGCGAGGATTTTTCTTCAGAGAAACGATCATAACGTGTCTAAATTTGAAAAATAGATTTTTCACTAATCATAATAATAATCATGTTATTGTAATAACCTGAATGTGGTTTCAATATTTTCCACTTTGAAACTTGCAATGTTCCTGGTCAAGAAAGATTTGTTTCAATAAAGTTTATGTTTGTTAAATATAGTTATACTGTAGCATGCAGACAATACTCCATATTACTTCAGTTTTGTTTTAGAATGCCTTTAGTTGCAAAACAACTTTCATAATCGATTGCATTTCTCTTTAATTCAGACATCCTATCCTTTGTGACGGATATCAAGTCCAATATAATAATCACAGATTCCAATTTTATCAAACATCGATAATTGTATTTTTAATTAAATCTTTCCACATTTTAAAATTTATTAAAACCGTAACACAAATCAAAATAGGTGCGACATTGCTCAAAATTCCACTTTCATCTCAATTGTTTTGTTTTTTTATTACCCGAATAAAACAAAATAACCTCAGGATTGATGGAGGTCGTTCCTCGTTATAATATCTACTGGGAAAGGTTGGCAATTTTTCAAATAATTTAATAATATTTACTTAGAGCAATTGATATTACATTATATTATTTTGTCGGAAATGATTCGAGGTTCTGCTAGACATTCTATCCATAAATGAAACGTGAATTTTATTAATTATTGATATTGCAATTTGCAGGTTGCAAATATACATGACATACCCTGCAAATGAAAACAATCCTTCAATTTATCACAGTATTCTTTTTTTTTTTAGAATTAACCCTCCGACTATTATAAAGATTATAAAAATGCTGAGTTGGTGGGAGAAATATAATTAATTACGAATTATCCCATAATTAATTACGAATTATCCCATAATTAATTACGAATCATCCTATAATGGATAGAGACAATAGACTAGGACTAGGTCCATAGAAAATATTACTTAATGTGAAGCTTATCTCACTTTTTGAAATGAATCTTCTTACATGGTTTAAAAGTGGAACTATGTCTCCAGCACTCTACATTCGCTACGCACATTGTGTTGAACCAATAAATTTTCGAATGTCAAATCTTTAATCGACAAATATGGACTCAAAATGTGCATGAAACAATGTTCTACTACAATATTTCATTTTATCGCAGAATCACGGATGTTCAGATGGACAATAATATTCAGTGGCATTGCTAATAATAACATCGCAATAAATAAATATTTGCTTATTTTGAAGTGGTGATAACTTCTTTCATCGGGAAGGAACGAAAACAAATAAAGGACTTTTATAAAGTAAAACAGTATAATCACCCTTTAGATGTAAATACAAAAAGGATAATAGGAGATTATAATAAATATAATTGGTCGCAATCGCTATTTAAGACGCTATTACTCATTTAATGACAATTGAAGTGCTGTTTAACTTCTCTGTTTAGATTATTTACTCCAAAGAAACTCCAAATTCGTACCGGTCAGATCGTCTTACCTGAAATGAAGCCAGGATTTATTTTGTATTTTGTGACAAGCCTTTCAATTTGTGGGAAAGGAAATCTGCCTGAGCAGTTGGAGGAGAATAAGATCGTGAAGAACATCATTCTCAGCGGAACTTATTTGTGTTGGTAGCATCTGGTTTTGCATTCTTAAATTAAAATCATTACTTTATTTTCATTGATGGTCTTTTTATTGAAAAAATAAAAACTAAAAAAACCCATCTAATTACTGTAATCGAAAACCTCTGAACGTCTGGATTTTATTTTATTTGTTTTCCAATTCTGACCCATGAATGTGCAAGAGAAGCGTTTTTGCATAAGATTCATTCTAATATCTCATAAATGGAGTTCCCTTGTTTGGAATTTAGAACCAATGTTCTCTTATAACATTATATCTTACCCATCTCCTTTTTTATGACTGCAATTCTAGTGATACTAAGTTTATTTTCAGTTTCTCTTTTTGTTTGAATGACTAAAAATTTAGTCATCTTTTAGAACACCTTTTTTTTAACAGCTTCGATAAAGGTCGTTCTCTTTCTATTTTGTTCGTTCCAAATTCAAACATCGCAATTAGACTACAAACAAAATTGGACCGTGGTTGTTAATGTTTACTATGATGAAATCATTTTTCTTGTTCCTTTCAAGTGGTTTTTTTTTTTCAATAAAAATTGTTTTGCTTTCTCTTTACAAAGTTTCAATGTTTTTCAAATAAATGTAACCAATCAAGTAAAATTCTCAATCTGTAACATTTATTTCGTCATTGATGTGACATCGTGAGTTATAATATAGATATAGATATATATATATATATACAGTATATATGTAGAGAGAGAGAGAGAGAGAGAGAGAGAGAGCATAAAAAAATCTCTTAAATGTTGTTAATTTAAGGATATAATCTCTTTTTTTAAATAAATCTAACTTACTCTTTCATAATTACACATTTTCAGACAGGGCTCTAAACTTGAACGAGTGTACAACAAACAAGCACACATGCAACACACGGATTTCCACATGTCGTGATCTCTACAAAGGCTTCTACTGTGAATGTCATGCTGGATTCACACGAGGACGAGATGAAACAGAATGTATCGGTTTGCATCATTTCGTAACAGAAATTTAAACTATTCTAAGATCAGTTTTAGTTTTGGCTTATGTTTTCTGATCAATCAATAGTTTAATCATTGACTAATGCATGAATTTTATCCCAAAAATGTTTTAAAAAATTCAGAAAATTTTTTATTAATAAATCAGAACATGGAATGACCCAAACAATATGCTATCCAATACGCTCAAAGTTATTAATAACACTTATGAATTGTTGCTACCGCGATGAATAAAATAATAAGTTTGTGTAATTAAGAATTTATTGTTGATGTTGTTTTATTTTGTTTTTACGAAGCAATAAATTGATATTTAATGAGTCTTAAAGAAGTAATTAAAAACATTTCCAGCACTGGTTTCCGACATGGACAAATGCAGAGACAACGTTCATTCTTGTGATTTGACCATTTCTACCTGCCTAAACTACAAAGGTGGTTACTCCTGCGAATGCAAACCTGGATATAAAAGAGGAAGAAGCGATAAACTGTGTGTCGGTAAGCACTAATGGGCTATTTTCATTGAGCAATTTTACAAGTAATCTTATGCATGGAGAAGTGTTTGCGGCAATTATTGCATACCGACATCAAATTACCATCACTTATGTTTTAATGAATGTAGTTGCACTTGTTTTTATGCTTTCATAGATTCGTAATCTTCTTCCGCAGTTTTAATCCAAGCTTAACACTCCATATAAATATATTCAATGTAAACTCAGAGTAATGAAATAGCTGGCCAACATCCAATCGCACATATGGGTAATTTTATTGAAGCCACGTGAACTTAATTATTTGGCAAGACACGATTCACCGGATCTACGAAATTGTCAAAATGGATCTTGCAAATTGTCAAAGTTCGTGTTTGAAACACTCTATCCTTCGGCATCCACTAATAACAAGGCAAAAACACATATTACATTTTAGCTTCGCAACATTGTTATTATGTCGTTCGTATTTGGCACAGTTTGTAACGACATTTAGGAGCCCACGATGATTACCTGGTTGTTCTTTCGTTTGGCGATATCTTTAAAGCATAGGATGAGATCGATAAGTCGGTTGCGGAATTGACGTTTGTGGAAATGCAAGGTCCTATTTGCGAAGATGGAATGTGACGGAAGAGTTTAAATGCGGCGAATCCGAGACACTCCAATTCCTCGCTAAATGTATCTTAATATGTTATGCATTAGTTCGATAATGCATGGCTACGCTGCATTTCGGCCTCAAACATATGGAAGTTGATAGAGAGCGAGAAATATTTGAAAAATTAAATAAATGATTCAATTAAGAAATGTTTGTCAATTAGTTCTACAACTTGTCAAATTTACTGAACATTCTATCGACAGCTGATTCCTTCAGACATGGCGATGGGAAACATGTACAAGAGTAAAACATTTACATTACATTGCTTTGCTATTAAACTCCATTTACAAGAAATATTATTTGGTCATTTAAACAGAAAAAAAAACAACTTTAATTCTGTCTGTTAGATGTTTTGCTCATATCGATCATGTTGCAAAATATATGACAGAAATACGAACTGATACGAAATCAAATTCTAAAATTTGAACTCCTAACGGAGCCCTTCTTTATTTCGGTCACAAATGCACCCCAAGGTGGCAAGGTTAACGTTGGAGCGTTAAGCGCGATAAGAAAAGTGAAAGTACATTTTAAAAACATTTATCATCAAAATTAATGTACATCCAGAAGTTACAGATTAACTTTCTCAGAATATTATGTAAGAGAAATAAAATCCTGGTTTTGGGAATTGTGTTGACAATAATTATGCAACTATGGTTTATTTCACATTTTGTGATCTTGCTATTTATTTTTCGAAGTGAGGAAACATTTAACTTAATATTATTATCGAATCAGAAAGTTTTAAATTCCGTGTTAAACTTAATTCAGAATGTTTCCATTTTCTCTCAATAATCCTGCCCAATTTTTACGAATGTTTAAAGTTAAATCATTAAGATAATTAATTGTTTTTTAATTGGTTCACTTTTTATTTATGTTTAGAATTCGTTTATTTCAAAACTCTGAACGAAGAACCCAAAAAAAAAACATTCACCAATTTACTGTATATCCCAAGGGAGTATAATATCCCGTCTAGGGGATAACCGGTTACAAAATGACATAATTACGGCGAGAGTAAGATGATAGAGAAGAGAACAAGAGTGGATCTTGACAACATATGGAGAATTTTTTGAAGGTTGTACGGGAAAATTAAGATCTGAATTGATTGGATGATCTAAGATTGTAAGAGTGGATGTCTGAAGAATTGGAAAACATATTATTAAAGGGCGAAGACAGAAAGTTATGTTCATAATTAAATATAAAGAGGCAAGTTTGGAATTTATTGATCTGATAAATATTCAGAAATCCATTTGAAATAAAATAGTCCTTTGTATGAGCACGTGGGAGAAGACGAAACATAATACGGATGATTCTTTTTTGGAGAGTGAGTAAAGGGATAAATTTAGAGGGATAGTCAGATGCCCAAGAAATATTACAATAAGTGAGGTAAGGATAGATTAGTGAATAGTATAGCATTGTAAGAATTTTTCTATCAACAAATGAAGTGATCTTTGATATGACACCAATGTTTTTGGAAATTTTGGAGGCAACATAATTGATATGCAAAGACCAGTTTAATTTATCATCAATAATAGTGCCGAGGAATTTAGTGGAGGTAACACGTTTAATCTGCAAGCCGCTTGGATGAATTTCAATAGATAATTGCTTAATTCTAAACAGGTTTTGCTAATCATAAATCACAAACATGACAACAAACACTTGCCATACAGTATCGTATTAGTTAATAACTTAATTATTATATATAATTAACATAAATTAGTGAACGTATAACGACTTATATCCGATGTGCGAATCTCCAGATGTGGACGAATGTTTGTTGGAGGAAAGTGTTTGTGATAGACAAACCGCAACATGTACAAACACAGACGGTGGCTTTCACTGCAATTGTCTTCACGATTACGAATACATTGAAGGAAGCAATAACATTTGTAAAGGTTAAACGTCTGTTTTGATGGCTTTGCTAAAATGAATCCACGAAATGATGCTAAATTTTTTAATCATCAATAAACTGTTTTAACAGATATAAACGAATGTTCGAAGAACATAGATGACTGTGACAAACAGACCACGTCATGTAACAACATTCCAGGTGGTTATCAGTGTGTCTGTCTTGAAGGTTATGAGCACAAACAGGGAAGTACAGAACGTTGCAAAGGTTGTACTTATTACTTAATTGAAATAAATTTTACGTAATATCTTGAATGTGTTGACCTTTGATACTAATTAACATCAATTTAAATGATCAATTTAATTTATTCTGAATATCAATGATCTGAAAGATGTGTTTGATCAAAATTAATTGTTATTCATGCCACTCTGAAATATGGTTTTTAAACGATCTTATTTGGTCTCAATTCTGCGAACAACTTTAGCCAATCGACAAGTCTGTATAAAAATTCCAATGCATTGATATGTGCTTGTGCAAATCTTGAATGATAATTAAGCTGAACAAGAAATAGTTTTAAAAAGTTATTTGGTAATAAATAACATTATCTTAGCACTTCATCAGTTTTATAGCATTAAATTGATATGTGATGGCTGTTTTTATGTTACATTGCATGTGCTATTGACGATTGTTCAAGAAATCTGTGAGATGAAATAATAATTAAAGTAGTCGAAAATGTAAAGTTACGAATTACCTTACTGTGTTACATATGTTACAAATTTGTTCATAGATATAGATGAATGCTCATTGAACAAAAACAAAATGAGTGTGATGAAAACCGTCACTCCTGCAATGCAACAATAAGTAAATGTCATAACCTTAGCGGAGGATACTTCTGTAAATGCAAAGTTGGATTTAAACACAGGCAAAACGTTTACAACTGCTTTGGTATGCAACATGAATGTAGCACAAAAATTAGATGGAATATCGAACATTTAATTGGGATTCGACAGCACAAATTAAAACGAATTTATTTCCAGTCAAGCGAATGATTTTAAACACATTTTATTCTATGAGAGACTCTTAGTCCTTGGAAGGCAATATCTGAAAATGTCCTTGTCCCTCAAACTGAGGCTGGGGTCCATGTTTCTACTCTGCAAACATTATCCAATTTTTGAGAGCATTCCACATCAAATGATCTTTCATGAAATTGCTGAAATACATAAAAATACACTACTGTGACCTTTAGTTCAACGTTGATATTCTTATCATCTATCCAAAGCAGGTATAGCTCTGCCTAGATAGATTCGTATCACGTTTTGTAAACTTGTTTAGCTAGATAGCTGCTATTCCACTATTGCAAATGTTTGTGGCTCAACAAAAACTCAGACTTATCATCACTTTATCTTGAGCAATTGCTTGGATGAATTTTAATAGGTAATTAATTCTAAACAGGTTTTGCTAATCATAAATCGCTATTACTTGAGCATGACATAACATATATTAAGATTTTTTTTTTTTTGACATTTATAACAAAAATGCTTAGTTTAACAATTGCGGCTATTGAAATAACATTACCAGGTAATTTAATTTCAACAAACAGACAAAGCAATTGTTCATGTTTTTGTAATAGCTACATTATTAAGTGATGTATTTCTTAATCTCATTTAATTTTACTATTCTACTGTTTGTATTCAATTTTAAAATATGTATTAATATTATTAAGCATAAACAACTTATTCCGTTTAAGACATTTTATTAAAAATATTGAATTGTTAAAAAAAACAAATATGACAACAAACACTTAACATACATATTATAATTAATTTAAATTAGTGAACGTATAACGACTTAAACCCGATGTGCGATTCTCCAGATGTAGACGAATGTTTGTTGGAGGAAAGTGTTTGTGATAAACAAACCGCAACATGTACAAACACAGACGGTGGCTTTCACTGCAATTGTCTCCATGGTTACGAATACATTCAAGGAAGCAATAACATTTGTAAAGGTTAAACGTCTGTTTTGATGGCTTTGCTAAAATAAATCCACGAAATTATGCTAAATTTTTTAATCATCAATAAACTGTTTTAACAGATATAAACGAATGTTCGAAGAACATAGATGACTGTGACAAACAGACCACGTCGTGTAACAACATTCCAGGTGGTTATCGGTGTGTCTGTCTTGAAGGTTATGAACACGAACAGGGAAGTACAGGACGTTGCAAAGGTTGTACTTATTACTTAATTGAAATAAATTGTACGTAATATCCTGAATGTGTTGACTTTTGATACTAATTAACATCAATTTAAATGATCAATTTAATTAATTCTGAATATCAATGATCTCAAAGATATGTTTTATCAAAATTAATTGTTATTAATGCCATTCTGAAATATGGCTTTTAAACGATTTTAAACTTTTATTTGGTCTCAATTCTGCGAACAACTTTAGCCAATCGACAAGTCTATATAAAAATTCCAATGCATTGACATGTGCTTGTGCTATTCTTGAATGATAATTAAGCTGAACAAGAAATAGTTTTAAAAAGTTATTTGGTAATAAATAACATTATCTTAGCACTTCATAAGTTTTACAGCATTAAATTGATATGTGATGGCTGTTTTTATGTTACATTGCATGTGATATTGAACAATAAAGATATTGACGATTGTTCAAGAAATCTGTGAGATGAAATAAGGACGATTTGTCAAAACATTAATGGAGGCCATTCATGTGTATAAAAAGATGGATTTACAAGATCAAATCGATAAAAATGCTCAGGTTATTGAGAATTAAAATAGTCTAACATGTAAAGTTACGAATTACCTTACTGTGTTACACGTGTTACAAATTTGTTCATAGATATAGATGAATGCTCATTGGACATGCATGGCTGTGATAACGATACGAAAAAAAAATGCCTTTGGCAGGGGCACTATGTAAATGGTCAGGTGGAACGAGCTCCTCTCGCTTTCCAATACTCCTACCTTCTACCTTCTTGGTATTAGAAGAGAGGTTAACTTGGAGCGCAAGCAGCAGAGCAAAGATGCTTAAAGCATGTTGATGCCTTAAGAGCAATCTCTGGCAGCTCATGGGGAGCGAGTACATCAAGTCTACTGCAAGTGTGCCGAGCCACCATTCGATCTGTGATGGACTACCTTTCCTTCGGTAATGGCTTGACGAGGACCTCTAAGGGAAACTCCTATGTTTCACGGATGCAAAGACTCAAGGACTGAAGATGGAAAAGCGAGGATCTGGTTATACATCCCGTGGAAAGACTTGAAGCTCAGTATCAGAACTTCAAGTCACAGCAGCATCAGCTCCATGGAACTGACAGTCATTGAGAGTTGCCTGCTGCACATGAAGGAATCCTATCAAGGGGAGACCCTCTATGCAGTCGTTTTTACTGACTCCCTAAGTTCTCTGATGAACTTGGAAGAAAGCAACTTTATGCCTAAAATGACCTCGATTCATACAGAATTCTTTCTTCAGAGCTTCAAGAAAGGCAAAGAAGTCACACTGGTCTGGGTACCTGCCCATGTTGGAATTCCTGGAAATGAGCAAGCGGACGCTTTGGCAAAAGCTGGTACAACAAGTTACCAAGGATACAACTGAATGCTGGATTCCAGCAACAAGACATAAAGAGGCTGCTCTATCAAAATGCCCTGCAGCAATGGCAGACCAGATGGGAAAACAAAGAAGAGAAGCACTATAAGCTAGTGGAGAAAAGAGTGTCGGTGAAGAGCAAATTCCAATGTGCCTCAAGGAAGAAGGAGACTTTGATCTCTAAANGCAGCAATGGCAGACCAGATGGGAAAACAAAGAAGAGAAGCACTATAAGCTAGTGGAGAAAAGAGTGTCGGTGAAGAGCAAATTCCAATGTGCCTCAAGGAAGAAGGAGACTTTGATCTCTAAACTCTGTCTTGGAAAATGCGCTCTAAATCGACACCTCTTTAAGATGAGGCGTCACGCAGACGGTAAATGCCAAACCTGTCCTCAGGAAGATGAGATTGTCCAGCATTTCTTAATGGAATGTCCGGCCCAATCAAGCCTGAGAAGAGCAACAAGGGACAAATTAAATCCACTGGAGTTGAGTTCCATGCTTAGCAATACTGCTAGTATGGAGTTAATATACCATGGATTTATAAAAACCACCAAAATTTGATGCTATCCCAACATCCATCATGCATTATGAATCGTTGCTTTTTGCTGTTTTTCCTTTTGCTGTCTTTGTTATTATCCTATTCGTCAAATTATGCTGAGGACATTAATAACATGTTCACATCCTACTGCTACTACATATTGCCTTCACAACTGGTGTGGGTGGCACGTGGCACTAAAATAAATTGGCTAAATACAAATATAAAGTTTATTGTTTTGAATTGTATGCTTTACATAATTAATTTGAATGTCACAAATTAATGTTGAGATGAAAGAGAAAATTCGGAAAAATTTGATTTGTTTTCAATGTGGTAAATTTCTTCAGACACAAACCTAAAGAAAATATGTAATTGTGTGAATATCTTTCGTACGTGGACGAATGTTCATTGGACACACATGATTGTGACAAACAAACCACTGCGTGTAAAAACATCGCTGGTGGTTGCCAATGTCTTTGCCTTGATGGTTACGAACAGAAACATGGAAATAGTAAAAGTTGCAAAGGAGCAATTATCTATTTCGAGCAATTTATCCTTTGAAAATGTTATTTCAAATGTGAACATCAGTTTTGAAATTATGCGACCTTATATTTCTTCATTATCTTGTCCAATAGCTCTCAAAATTTCAGACTCAAAGTCTTAATAAAACTTTTAATAATTTATTTATTTTGACTTTTTGTGACGATCAGTGTAATTTATTCACTGGTATAAAAATTAGACAATTATTTCAACATATCATTAAAAAGTGCTGTTAGACTTTCTTTTGGATATCGATGAATGCACAAATGACAAGCACGATTGTGATGAATATTCCAGAACATGTAAAAATATTGATGCTGGTTATCGATGTCGTTGTCTTGCTCGTTATAAATACATGCATGCATTTGTAATACAAGCTGCAAAAGTTATTTATTTACATAATTAGTTAAATGTTTTGATCAATATTTCATGTTCAATGCAAATCAATGTTCTATGTTGAATAGCAACACATTTACTGGAATGCTTTCATTAAATCATGCTTAAATTTCCAAATATCCATTTATAACGAATATTTTTTTTACAGACACAAACGAATGCAAAGTAATTGCTTTTAACGAATTAACAACAGACTGCTTTAACACAGTTGGGTCATTCAAATTAATATGCAAAAGAGGCTTTGAAATACATAATGATTCTGACGAGTGCAAAGGTGGGGCTTTATAATGCAATTTTATTTAAATGAAATTGAACTAATAATACGAAAGCATTTGCGGATATCGACAAATGCCAAGGCACCGAAAAGTATGATTCCTCAGTTATATGCATCAATTCGATAGGAAGTTTTCAATTTTTATGTCCAAAACATTTTCATGTTGATGATGAACTTGGCAAATTCACCTGCAAAGGTTTATAAGATAAAACATTCAAGCCATGACAAAATGCAAAACGACATTATTATTCATTATTTTCACAAATTTCATACAAAATTTCAAAGCTTTGTCGAATGCTACCAAAATAGCATCAGGAGTGTCGCCTGCGATTGTTTTAATTCTGGGACTCCTTTCTGTTGTCCTTTGGAGAAGGTAAAACAAAAATGCAGAGTTTTGTTTTGAAAAAAAGTGTTTGGTTCTAATAATACATTTAAATTTAAATTTCTAAATTGAAAGTGGTAATTTATGCATTTTATGAATCTTCTTATTTTTTTTCACCATTTAAAGAAAATACAAGCGAAATTCCAACAACCATTTTCATGAGGACGACCTTAACGATGCCTCAAACCAGGTAGTTCAACAAGGTGGTAGCAGTGCCGGTGTGGATAAATCTTTATTGATTTAAATAGCATTAATCTCGATGTTGCATTTTTCTAGAAGGGCACTCGAAAGAGATTCTAAAACAGTTTAAGACGAGAATCAAGTTGGAAGATTTGGATGAACATTTAAGAAGAACGTCGGAGGATTTTGAAAATGAATTTAAAGTTTGCTGAATTTTGCTGTTTTAAATTAATTCCATTTAACGATTTATTTACTAAGCAAGATTTCCTGAATAGTTTGATCGAAAATCAATACATCAATAAATCATTAAATCACTAGAGATTGCATTTTCAATCCATTTATTATTTCATTGTTGAAGTTTCGATTTTGTTCAAGAATTTTCATTATTGATTTTCAAACATCTAAACATCTTCTTTTTATGATTTGCATTTTATTTACAATAAAACCTTTATAAATAACACATTATATTATTGCGCAAACACTAATTTATGAAAAATGCAATTCCAACAAAGGCCGTCACAAGGATTGAACAATCAACCAGCTCTTACGCACGGCAATACGAATTGAAATCCAAAAATCGATTCCAGAACGTCGTTCCATGTTAGTAAGCAATATTTAATTTCAACGATTAGCAATTAATTAATGTTATTAAGCATAAATATTGAAGCAGTGGCTTGGCATCATTTTAGCTTATGTCAGCAAAACATGTTTAAATGAAAATATCGAGTCATTACATCGTAAATAAATTTTGAAATAGATGATCACACCAGAGTAATTTTGGCAAGAATTGGAGGACAAGACAGATATTCTGATTATATCAACGCTAGCAACATCACCGTCAGGCTCTGTTTTTAAGACTTATTTTTATAACCCTGGTTTTATAAAGCTATTGTTTTAAAATGTTTATTGCAATATAAACAAGAAATTCAATTTTAATTGTTTGGCTGTTTGAAATTTCAGGGTTTTGCAGACACAGGTCCTCTTATTGCTGCTCAAGGTATTGTTTTATATTTAACCGAAATAACTTACATGAATGCAAATTTTATTGGCTTAGTGTTCTCAAATAATGTAACCAATTCTTTTAACTTGGTTGAACTTTGAAAAAATATATTATTTAGTATCAAATTAATATTTGTTAATTATTTATTAATTTGCACAGGTCCCACTGAACAAACAGTGAATGACTTCTGGAGGATGATAACAGAACAAAATGTTAATGTCATCGTCATGTTGACACAATTGGTTGAAAACAATAAGGTAAGAATGTTTGGTATTTTCGAATTGTAAATCCATCACATTAATTGTTCAACGCAAGTAAAACTGCCTAGCTTTGTAAACATTGCCTCATTACTAAAGCACAGTTTCTAGTCTAAAACCTTTCTTTTTTCACTTTTATGTAACAATGAAAGTAAATATTCCACTTGGAAGGAATGCACCGTTTTTGAGTTGAATTAACTTTCACACACTTAAGTAACGTGTATCTTCAAATTTTTTTTTCAGTTCTTCAGTTTCAGTTACCTTGCAATATCGACCTTAAACGCAATCACGCAGTAATCATGCAATGTAAAAATAGTGTTGCCTGTGCATATTATTATTTTACAGTTAATTATTTTTTTATGTAACAAAACAGAAAAGGTGCACCATGTACTGGCCACATTCGGAAGGAAACGTGGTGGAATTTGGCAACATTTCAGTTAAAAATTCATCGATCGTCATCTTCAACAACTTCAGAAGAAGGGAGTTTAGACTCTCCAGAAAGGTAAGTTTATAAAAAATAGAAAACAAACAATTAACAATTTTACTTACTTATACTTTTACTTCATTTTACTTTTTAATAGGATGACAAATTTACGAGAAATGTGACTCAGTGGCAGTACTTAGGTTGGCCTGACCACGGAGTACCGACAGATGTTCAATCATTTCTGAGGTTCAGGAACAATGTTCGTGCATGGATGGATAATGGCAGGAAAACTCTTGTGCATTGCAGGTTGCTAAAGACACCTTTATAATTCAGTCTTCACATGTAATGATGTCTTTAATAAATTAAGTACTCACATAATTTTAGTAATAATAATATTAATTATTAATAAATCTGATTAATAGAATCATCACCGATGAGATTAATCATCAATTTACTGCGTAATAAAAAGTTAAATTGTCATTTGTAGTTCTGGAATAGGAAGAACAGGTTGTTTCATAGCAATCGATGTGTTGTTGGAAGAAGCAGCAACAAGAGGAAGTGTTGATGTTGTGTCGTGTGTCAAAAAATTAAACCAACAAAGATTTCAAATAATTCAATCCAAGGTTTCAATTACATTGCAATTTGAATTCAGTCAGAAATGCACTGACTATTGGAAGATAAATTGTTAATACCAAAAAATAGTACCGATTTGTAAACACTGTTTGTTTGTTTGTTAATTCGTACAATTAATAAAATTAAATATGAAAACCATTTATCTCAAAAATGGATTCTAATTTTTTTTTTCTTTTGGTGTAAAATTGTTATTTATATTTCAAGGAGCAATACTGGTTCATTTACCTGGCCTTAAAAGTGGCATTTGAAGAACCACTTGTTTACATCCCGACAAGAACATATCACAAACATTACCTTGAAATGTTAACGAATAAAAAAGATGGAGAATCAAAATTCTCTCAAGAATTGGAGGTAAATGTATATTTAAAGAAAGATTTAATATAATATTAAAATAAACTTTTTTTAAGGTTTAATTAAATAAAATATTAAATAAATATTTATTTTTAAAGAGACTTCTGAGAGTAACATTTAAAGAAATTGAAAGTGAGTTTATAATCAATAATAATAAACTCATTGTTAACTAGTTCATATGATGTCTCCAAATTGAGTCACAGCCAGTTTGACCACCACTTAATTAATGTGAATTAATTTAATGTGACCAAATATTTAAAATTTGTTTCTGTTCCAGTTAGTTTTGTTTGTCATTTCATGAGTAATATTTCTGTAATACTTATTCGAAAAGCCTTTTTGACTATTTATCTATTTTGACTATTTATCTATTTCGACTATTTATCTATTTTGACTGCTAGAGCGACAACATGACGATAACTGGGTTCATAATTAAATTATATAAATCAATTATTTATTACCGATTAGGTAATTTATCATCAAACGAAATAACAACACAATCTGATAAATGGAAGGTTTATTCCGCTGATGTGAGTTGAAACTACATTCATTGAACTTCTGAAGACATCGTAACAGGAATAAAACTTTGAATAATCTCAAACGTTAACATTTTCAGGAAATCAAACGCAACAAATTCATCTACGCAAGTTTTCCCTCAAAATCAGATATTGAAAAGTTTTGGGAAATTTGTGTGCAACGTGCAAATGTGCTCCTTTTACTCGACCACACCAAGGTTTTGTTGAATTCCACATATTATTTTACACATTTGAAATGTCGATATATTTGACTTAAATATTGAATATCGAACTTATACTAGGCACCTAGTCATCTCAGATATTCAGTCATATGCTTATTTAATTATGTTTAAAAAAAAAACTTTTCATTCTAGGATTCAGAGTCATCTTTCCTACCAAGTTATTCAAAATCCTTGAAATGTCAGAAATTCCTAATAAATTTATCTAGAACCACGAATCTAGGAATGTTTAATTTGGACTCAATATCTGTGTCATCACGCAGTGGTGTTGGTTTTCTTAATATTTATTTGATTGAATTTAAAATTGGTTTTTGGAATTCTTGTTAAACATTTTAACTTAATTTACATGGTTAATGTAATTTAATGGACATTAAGTCTNTGAATTCCTGACAAAAGAATTATTTGTGGCCATTGAAAAGCAAGTCCATCTTGATTCAACCAACAATTCTTCGCCTTCGGACTCGATATTTGTGTTGAGCAGGTTGGTGGAGTCTGTGCTGCTGATGTTAAAACATTTGTTTGTAAATGCGAGTATAAGTTTCATCAATCACTGTTAAAGTTAAATTCATAATTGTTTTATTCTAACTTAATTTACAGGGACAACATGAAACTAGCATCATTTTATGTCGCCTGCTGCAAATTATTTGAACAAATGGAGTCACACAAGGAAGTCAGCATCTACAACACACTGCTTGATTTACACAAGGGAATGGGGCAACCAGTCTTTACATTGGTAATTTGTAAAGACCAACAAATTAACAATTAACAACTATTTAAATATTGCAGCATTCATTTCAGCCTCAGTACAAAAAGTTGTATGAAATGTTGGACGAGGAAGTGACTTCCAAAGATCCTGTTCACATTCGATAAACATTTTTCAGATTATTAATTTATTATTAAATTTAAACTTACTGTAAACCGATTGAAAAGACTGAAAAAGTTTTTTCTAGCTCTAAGGATTCAAACTGGATGTTTGCTCCAATTAACAAGAAATGTTTCGTTGATTTGTTATTAAGTTTTGGATGAGACTAACGAACGACTATTTATTAAATTATTAAGTCGATTAAATGATGATTAAATTTGTGAACATCATGTTATTGGATATTCAAGAAATATTCGGTTTGCTCACTTACTGAATATTTGACTCAAAATGCAAACTTGAATCAAAATGTGACTTAAAAACTGAATAACATCATCAGGTTTGTAAGTTTTAAAGTAATTTGAAGTAATAAAGCATCAATTAAAGTCTTGATTAGGACTATTCAAGAATCGTGACTCAGTGGCAGCGCTTAGGTTGGCATGACCACGGAGTACCGACAGACGTTCATTCATTTCTGAGGTTCAGGAACAATGTTCGTTCTCGGATGGATAATGGCGGGAAAACTCTTGTGCACTGCTGTTAATACCCGACATATTGTCACTTGAAGTTGTTTCCCTACCAGGAAAGTTGCTTTTAAAATTTACTGAATTGTCGTATTTTGTCGTATTTTTGCATTGCAGTTCCGGAGTAGGAAGAACAGGTTGTTTCATAGCAATCGATGTGTTGTTGGAGGAAGCAGCAACAAAAGGAAGTGTTGATGTTGTGTTGTGTGTTAGAAAACTGAGGCACCAAAAACCTTTTATGGTTCAAACCACTGTGAATGATTTTAGCACACTTTTGATTTTAATTTATTTAAATTCATTACGTAATAAAGTAAATTATGTGTAAGATATAACCAATTTTACCTTAAAAACTTTAAATTGCAATATCTTATTATTTTGTCTTAATATTTTATCCATGACAATAGCAAAAGAGCAGACCACTTTTAGTTTAAATTTATTACATATTCAATATTTTATTAAGTAACAAATATTACTAACAAGTATTACTATGACAAATGTCTTCATATTGACAGGATGGATGCCAGAAATTCCCAGCACATTCGAACTCGATTCGATAATAATCTGTTTTTAAAACAATTATACTCAAATTTCTAATTTAAAATATTAAATTTTAATTTCTGTGGTTATTTTTCCTTGTCTTTAAAAACCACATAAATGTGGGTTATTGAAAATGCCGACTTGGATTTATCTGTAATTTAATGCACTTGCGAATCTGAAATCCTCCCTATTTTAGGAGCATTTTCTTAAACTGAATGCTACTAGCAAGAAAGCGTTCTGAATGTATTATCTTAAAAAAAAAATCAAACACATAGAAAGATGGACACACACAATACTGACATCACGAAAAAGTAATCGTTATTTTCTACAGTGGTGTTGGAAACATTTTGTGTAACGAATTCTTCAAATAACGTTCGAATGCATTTTAAATTACTCAAAAATATTATTGCATTCTTTGCGATTTTCTTTTTCGATAACTGAATTTTAAGAAACAAAATAAATATCTTACAATAGCGAACAATGACTAAAAAGTCGTGAATGTATAAATGACGTCAGCTGAAAACGACTCAAACCGTCCAAATGAAAGTCACACGACTCCATTTCTAACTTTTGCAACACTTTCGGAATGTTTTCCTGTTTTATTCTAAATTCACTGATTTTGCGTTTTATTTTAGGAGGTGAATTTTTTTAAAATTTGTTTTATTGAAAAAAGTCGATTAAATAGCTAATGTTCCATCGTTCGAGATAGCATAGCTAAGTGAATCTTTAAGATGCAATTGTCCAAATGAAGTTAATGCAATTATTTCAAATTTCAATTTAACAAAATGTAATTTTTAACAGATGATAATACCATGCCACCTAATATTGGTAAAGCATTTGCTTCTTATACGCATTTATTATATTTTCAAATAAATAACATTTAATTGGTGCCTAATAAATCAATAATATTATTTGATCGATAATAATGATAGGTAAATAGCCATCAGTAATTTAGGAAACACTAAACTACCTTTCGTCATGACATCAGCATGCTAGCAAATTGAATTGCAAGAGTATTTTGAACATGATTAGATATTTTTAAACTTATATTTCAGAGTTATTTCAATATATTAATTTCTTACGAAAGTAAATTAACTAACATAATCAGTGAATTTGATTTGACTTCATTATGAAAATAATTTATTACGATGACAAATTAAATCCAAGTCGACATTGACGAATGTAAACTCGGCTACCACTTTTGTGATTTGAGGAGGTCCAAGTGCGTCAATATCATCTTAGGCTACTTTTGCCAATGCTTGGTTGGATACAAAAACATCACTGACACAGATTGTATGGGTGAGATTTTCCGAATTATTATTATTATTATTATTACTATTATTGTTATTGTTATTATTATTATTATTGTTGTTGTTATTTTTATTATTATTGTTGTTGTTATTTTTATTATTATTATTACGGTATTATTATTACAGTAACAAATACTGCTATTATTACAATTATTGGCATCTATTATTATTAAGTCTCATCAATTATAAAAGCACTGCAATCATAATTCATTCCATAATTCAACTAAAACAAGATTTAAGATGATTAAGAATTTTCATTATTAAGCAAAAGACTCCGTGCAATTTCTAGGCTTATTTTTACTATTGTCTGGTCTTTATTTATTTATTTATTTATTTGATTAAAGTCCGTTGCGTGACTAAGATGATTTGGAAAATTGGTCTGGTCGTCTAAAAAAAGGTTGTTACTGCCAACTATTCAGATATCGACGAGTGCAAGACGGGAGAGCATGGATGCAGTAGCACCAGTACAATTTGTGTTAACACTGAAGGATCTTATCGTTGCGATTGCAAAGCTGGTTACAAGACATATGACTCCAACCTTAAGGAATGTCAAGGTATGTCATCAATAGGTAGATGATAGATAAGTGAGTTTATATATCGCCTTAAGCGTTAGCATCAGGGGCGCTTAAACTATTTATATAGCGCCGTCTCCCAGATGTGATGGTACAAGCTGGGTTGCGAACACGACACGTAACGACTGTTGCTTTTACCGTCGCTCGCAGGAATGCAAACCCTCTGAGTCAACTTGCATCCTCCCCCAATACATATTTACAACGTTAATAAATTTGATTAATTATTGAAGCCTAAAAATTGTAGACATCGATGAATCTGGAAATTTTTTCACCAAAATAACCTTTTTTAACAGGTGACGATAATCATAATACCACAACCAGGAAATCTCATATTGGTAAAGCATTTGCTTCTTACATGCATTTATAATATTTATAAATAACATTTAATTGGTGCTTAATTAATCTATAAAATTATTTCTTCGATAATAGGGTTAGGCAAATAGTCATCAGTAAGTAATGAAACATTAAAAGCCATTTGTAATGACATCGGCAGGCGAGCAAATTGAATTGCAAGATTATTTGAACGTAATTAGATATTTCTAAACTTATATTTCAGAGAATGTCAAGTTATCAATTTATTACGAAAATAAATGAAAATTTTTTTTATTTAAATAATTTTTTATTATGAAATATAAATATAATTACTACATTATCAAGCTAGGCGTGCATATTGCGTTCCTGCATGCGATGACAATGTAATGACAATGGTCGTAATGTGTCGTGTTCGCGACCCATCCTGCATTGCCAGGGAGCGCTATATAAATGGTAGATCGAATAAAATGCCTTCACGTCCTATTCTGAGACACAAGGCACTCAAAAGATCGAATAACTATAAATTAAAAACAATGACTTTATTTGGAATTAACTTATTACGAAAATTCAGTTCAACTAGACATTGACGAATGTAAACTCGGTTATCATTCCTGTGATTTGGAGAGGTCCTTGTGCGTCAATATCGTCTTAGGCTACTTTTGCCAATGTTTCGATGGATACAAAAACACCAGCAGATATACAGATTGTATCGGTGCGGTTATCTGAAATACTATGGTTATAATAACCAGAGCTGTGGAGTCGGGATCCAAATCATCCGACTTAGACTCCTGGATTTTTAAAAGTTCGACTTCGACCCCGGGAAATTAAAAATTTCCGACTTAGGCCTCAAAAAGGCCAAATTCCGACTACGTCTAATTGCGCAACCAAAACATTCCGAATATACAAAACATAATCTCAAAAATGTTGAGCCCTGATGAAACTGAAGTCAAAATACATTAATTTAGGGACCCAAATCATCAGACTCCGACTCGGATAAAAAACATACAGTTCGACTCCAACTCCACAGCCCCGACAATGACAAATAATATTATTATTACAAATATTGACATCTATTATTAATAAATCTCAACAATTATAAAAGTATTACAATCGCAATTCACTGCATAATTCAACTAAAATAAGGCATAAGAGGATTTTTAAGAATTTTTATTAGGAAGCCAAAGTGTAATTTCAAGACTGATTTTACTATTGGTCTGATCATTTAAAGAAACACTTTTACTGCCAACTATTCAGATATCGATGAGTGCAAGACAGGAGAGCATGGATGCAGTAGCACCAGCACAATTTGTGTTAACACTGAAGGATCTTATCGTTGCGATTGCAAAGCTGGTTACAAGACATATGACTCCAACCTTAAGGAATGTCAAGGTATGTCATCATTAGTTAGATGAAATATAAGTGAATTTGTATAACGCCATAAGCGTAAGTATGAGGGACGCTTAGACCATTTATAAAGCACCGTCTCCCAGAGGCGCTTTGCGATGGTGCAAGCTGGGTTGCGAACACATGACATTTAACGACTGTTGTTTTTACAGTCGCTCGCAGGAAAGCAACCACCTGTGCCAACTTCAATTTAATAAAATACCATTTTTTAACAGATGATGAAAACCCTAATACCATGCCACCTAATATTGGTAAAGCATTTGCTTCTTATACGCATTTATTATATTTTCAAATAAATAACATTTAATTGGTGCCTAATAAATCAATAATATTATTTGTTCGGTAATAATGATA
This sequence comes from Hirudo medicinalis, assembly GCA_011800805.1. Classification (NCBI taxonomy): domain Eukaryota; kingdom Metazoa; phylum Annelida; class Clitellata; order Hirudinida; family Hirudinidae; genus Hirudo; species Hirudo medicinalis. The sequence continues at coordinate 39,927 of MPNW01001008.1, forward strand.
GGTAAATAGCCATCAATAATTTAGGAAACACTAAACTACCCTTCGTCATGACATCAGCATGCGAGCAAATTGAATTGCAAGAGTATTTTGAACATGATTAGATATTTTAAAACTTATATTTCAGAGCGATTTCAATATATTAATTTATTTAATTTATAATTTAATTTTATTACGTTTACAAATTAAATTCAAGTCGACATTGACGAATGTAAACTCGGCTACCACTTTTGTGATTTGAGGAGGTCCAAGTGCGTCAACATCATCTTAGGCTACTTTTGCCAATGCTTGGTTGGATATAAAAACATCACTGATACAGATTGTATGGGTGCGATTTTTTGAAATATTACGATCATAATAACAAATGATGTTATTATTACAATTATTGCCATCTATTATTACTAAGCCTCATCAATTACAAAAGTACTACAATCATAATTCTTTGCATAATTCATTTTTTTTTAAAGGTTTAAGATGATTAAGAATTTTCATTATTAACCAAGACTCCGTGCAATTTCTAGACATCGATGAATGCAATAGCAGCGTTCACTCTTGCAACTTGACAGTTTCTTCATGTTTCAATGAAATTGGCAGTTACAGTTGCCGATGCAAGGATGGATACAACAAATTTTCGAATAGTATTACTTGTCACGGTGCAGTTGTCTCTAGTGTTGGTGAAAGAACTGCAAGATTTATGTCAATGTTCTGGTTAACCGGCCCTGAAAACCTAATCTTGCTGATAAGCATAATGGTAAGTGTTTTGCAATAGTGATAAGTGTTTGTTAAAAATCTTTATCACTTCACATTAAACCCCATCAAATGGATTTTTTTGAAAATTGAACCATTTTCTTAGTGAGGTATTTCTTAGTGAGGTATCGACTCAATTGATTCGAGGATGTGAAAGATTTATTTCCCTTTTAAAATACCAAATGCAATGTTTTCTGCTTCCCATTGCAGATACCCTATTAAGAGACTCAGCTGGAATGTATTTTGGAGCATTTTCTGCGTCTGCAAAATTGAGTAACAATATTTGATGAAGACATCTTGTTGTTAATTGACACACTTCTCATATTACGACTTACGATTTTTTGATAATGAATTTTTTTATGAAGTAGATTTTCATAATCGAAGCTTGCTTTAACGTTCAAAGTAGATTTTTTATCTCAAACAGGCATTGGTTTGGAATGGTTTTGTGAGGATTTTGTAGACGAAATCAAGCGATAACTTGAAGTTAATCACATAGGCAACTTGATCACTAATATGTTTGTTATTAACAGCTTCGAATAAAAATTCTATGGCTCCTTTTTAGTCTCTATTTACTATACTTTTTTTTTAAATGTCGACATAATAAATCGACAGTATATTGGCGATATGAAGGGGGAAATCTGCGTAAGCACAAATTATTATTTAAAATAGAAGATATAAACAATTTAAAAATTATAATATAATAAATAATAAATTATAAATAATTGTATAATAATATAATATATAGTAAATTATTAATAATTATATAATAAATCTTCAGGTAAGAAATGTACATTAACTTCCTTTTAGGAATCTACAAAACTTCATTTTGGACAAAGACTGGATGAAATCAATTCACTCGCTGAGATGCATTCTTCGTATAATATATATTTCGTGATTGTCTCATCCTTTTTTGAAGTTTGAATTTATTCCCATCGATTCTTAATTAACAAATTGTAATTTAATTAACAAATGCTGTTAGTTATTAACACATTGAAAATCTCGCGATTCTTTATATTTGGAATAAGATGATAATCTTCTAGTGCATTGTATAAGACTGTTAATTACTTTTCTGAAATATCAAGGTATGTAGACGAATATTGCCTGATTATGTTTAAGTGAATGATCAAAATTCACCGAAAATTGTAACATTATTTATACAATGTCTGTGCAATTTCTTTTTTTTTTAAATCAGAAGTTCTAATATTTAAGTCTAACTTGAACAATTTCGTCGTTAGATTTTCTGTCTGCAGCCAATGTTTTCGATAGGGATTAAATCGTATTATCCGCCAAATCCGAGTAAAACAAATTCATTGATGCACCCATTTCTTAAGATCTAAAAAGAATTTTATTAAAATATAATTTCCCTTGCAGACACATTCATCGTTTTTGGCTTCCTTCTTGTCCTTCTCAGTGCAGTGAGGACGGCGGCAAACCCCATTGCAGGTGCTTGCAACCCGGGTGTGAGAGTAAAGGTCACAGCATAGGTATGAATTATTTCGTTCGTGTTTATTTTGCCTCATTTTATTAAAGATGGTTAACTTAAAAAATTAATTATGAGGAAATATTTCTAAATGATTTAACTACTCATAATTCATAATTGTATCACAACAATGCATGTTTTATATGGTTATTTGTATTTAATATTCGTTAATATATTTGATAAACGACAGACTCCTAGGTGCCGAGCTTATAATCAACCTAATTATAATTAATAAATAATTATTCGGTTAAAAGTTGCTGTTAAAATTTATTTTATTCATTCTCTCGCGTTTTTCCGATTAATTTTACATAATTTAAAATATAATACTTTTTATGACATAATTTAACCTTTTATTTAAAGTTTATTTTAAAAATGTTTGAGATTGTGAAGAACAGAGTTGCTAAGAATACCTGAGAATAACCGGTAAATATAGAACAAATTGCTTGAGATTGATTGAAAGAAAATGAAAACAGAAACTAATGACTTCTTTATCTTGTTTTATTCTCGCTGAGACAAAAGTTTGTGAGTTTGTTACCTTATTCAAACAATCAACATTTGGTTGGGCTGTTCTTCCAGAAAGCATGTTCCGAAAGCACCACAGACTGAAGAATGTATGCAATTATTATTTTAATATTATATATATTTAATATTTTAATACAGTTTAGTTATTTTTCCTTGCATTGAAAGCACACATTTACACTTTAAAATCATTTCAATTTACACCAACAATTTCAATTTCCAATAATTTCACAATGCAGTGAGCTGGAATTGAAGTCTGGAGTGCTTTTTACATTTCCATCCTGCGCTAGATGAATGAATCAAATGTTTCTCACGAAATTCCTTTCTGAATCTGCTTCAGGGTGTGACATCCAATTTTCAACACAGGATTTATTAATTCTGTGCTTTTACTTTAAATTGTCGAACGGCTGTTGTTGAAATATTACGAAATTAAAAACAATCGAGGTTTTCGAAGGTCATTAAGTGATTAAATGCTGTTGTCGGATTTTGTTTACAATCCTGTCTGATATTTTCATTTCTAAGGAAAACGTAAATTCAAACTCGATAGCAACACAATTTATATTCTTTTTGATGACCTTTATTTTTTCAACAAATACTTTAACATTTCGTAAGTTACGAAATAACACACGGAGATTTTGACGATTTCCTCTTTTGCCGATTTAATGATATCACACTCGACCGGATCATCAGATCCGGGGAACTGACTGTGGGGTTAAATATATTACCATTTTTAACTCGTTGATAACTCAAACAAAGTTAAATATTTGTCTAGTACAGTTTCAGGCTCTGATTTATGGTTTAGTCAGTGATAATATTACTAATTAATAATAATTCTAATATTGGAATTCTAGTATTAGGATATTTAAAATAAAATCTTAAAGGTGTTAAGAATAATTTAAATTAGTTGTCAACTAAATCAAATCTGAATTAAAGATGCCAACCCTAACCTCCATCGTCTATCAAGTTTATGACACTTCGAATTTCAAATGTGGCCTCATCGTCGGTGTCGAAATTTGTGATGAAGTGGTCTCTTTGTAGTTTCTCAGCTGTTGGTCTTTGGCTGGGTTTTTTGGTCAAACATCTTTTCGTGAAATTCCTCATTTCTTTCGATCTTTAATTTATTTTATAGAAATTATTTATAAGTTAAAATCAATTATTTTCCTTTAAAAAGGCATTTTATATTTAACACACATTTTGACTAGAAAAAGTGTTAAATTTTGTTTATACATGCATTGTTTGAATAAGCTGGTTTAGAAGCATGATGTTCCAGTCTGTTATATGATATCATTCAATTTGTAATAATTTTTACTTTTGATTAAATCATTTTCAGTTAAATCATTTATTTATTTATTTAAAAACGAATTAATCACATCACATCATTTATTTAGCCAACAAACCGATCACTTGAAAGCTTCGGAGGAGTTTTGTCAACGACAAGTTTAATCATGCTTTCGTCGATCAACCAGGCTGTTAATTCAAATAGTTTGTAAAATCACACAAACCGATTGAAATAATGTAAATTATATATATATATATATATATATATATGNAATCACACAAACCGATTGAAATAATGTAAATTATATATATATATATATATATATGTTTTCTAATTTAATTTTTTTAACAAATATAAAAAAAATTCGTACGTGCGTTTCCAGTGGCCATTTCGAATATTGTTATCCCGAGAGACCAAATGTCTGCCTGAGATATAAAAATAATTCTATAATATATTTGATATTTTGTGATATTTTTAAGGTTTTCATTTGATATTTATAATTATTCAATAATAAAAGGTTTATTATGCCGCATTAAAGTGATATAATTAAAAACCGTAATATTTGATAGCCATAGCGTAATTATTGAGTTATTATTAATTATTATTACAAAAACTTATTTGTAAGTTCTATTGCAAGCAATTTGTTATCCTACCTTGGTGTTGTACCATGATTTACGATCTGGAAATGTGCACAGCATTGTTTCAGGAGCCATCCTTTCGATTGCAAGTAAATTTTGTTTTGTTCCATTTACTCATTTTAAGGTTTAATAATTATTTAAATGAATTGCAATTACTTATAATTTCATTTATAGCATTTAACAAAATTATAATATAATTAACTTGTGAAAATGCATAAAAATGCGGTAATATAAATAAATAGCTTATGCATAAACATATAATATAAATAACTGATGGATATGCATAAAAATATAATATAATTAACTTATCAACACACATAAAATTGTTATACAAATAAGTTATGAATATGCATACTTACCATGGAATCGTCCCAACGAGAGTGTTTAGTTTCTCGGATGGAGATGCCAGTTTAATCGACAGGCCAAAGTCAACTGGAAGAGAAATTATCAACATATATACATATATATATTTATATTTATTTATTTATTCAAATAAAGAGAAAAAAGAAAAAAAAACAGAACTTACGACCTACCTAACTTTACGAGGCCTCTGGTTGTGAACATGATGTTGTCGCCCTTGATGTCCCTGTGGACAATCAGTTTTGAGTGGAGGAATGCCAGTGCTTTTAGTACGTTCTTCAAGACGTACCTAATCCAATGCTGAATTGGTTAAGGAATGTTGGCTGGTTAGTATTTCCTTGGCTAATTACTTTGTCATTTTATTGGTTAACTAATTTGTTGGCTGACGTTGATGTTGTTGTAATCGATTTGAATTAACCGTTTTTATTACCGGAAGATATTGACTTAATTATTAACGTATTTCTAATATGAATGAATACGGCATGATATTTTATAAAAATGAGTAGATTAAGATTATTAAGATAATAATGATTAGTGCTGTTGTTATTATTTTTATTATTGTTCTTGTTGTTGTTACTATTATTATTATTATTATATTTTTTTCCTTTATTTTCTCAGCCAAACAAGGGAACAAACATAATCACGGATCAAGGACCTCTTATAAATCAAGAAATATTATTATTATCGTTAATGTTGTCGTTGTTACTATTGTCATTATTATTATTCTTATTATTACTATCATTGTTATTATTATTATTAATTTATTATCATTGTTATTATTATTATTATTAATTTATTATCGTTACCTCTTTGAACGACCTCTGAGACATCTGAAGGATTACCGACCTGACGCTGCCTCCAGCGCAGTTCTCCATGACCAGCCACAGGCATCCTGATTTGGACTTCTTGAAATCAATGAATGCTCCGTAGAATTCCAACATGTTTGAGTGTCCTGAACACTGAATGATTGTTCACATTTTTATTAATTACGTAATTAAAATTCAAATAATTAGTGGAATAATTAGTTTGTGTGATGCAAATAGATATATCCTTAAATCAATCACATAAAGGAATGGGATGCTTAAGTGCACATCGAGAAGGTATCGAATTCAAACAATTTATTCAATAAATTAAGAAAATAAAATTAATGAATTATTCAATAAAACGCCTGAATGATTTCCTACCGTTTTCATGATTTGCATTTCTCGTTCGCTACGTCTTCGGCTTTTCTGCAAAGTTGGTTAAATTACCATTACAAGTTGTGCAACAAATTAACGTTAAAAATGATTACTTAAATTTTAACATGTACGTCGAAAATTATTATTATTATTATTATTATTAGTTAAACTATAACATTTACATTAACAAAATCTAACTAATTACGAGCCCACTAGAAGTAACGAACCTCCGTTAAGATTATCTGCTTGGCAGCATAAATTTCGTCTGTATGAATATTGCGAACCTGGTTAATAAATATTTTTCGATTACCATTATTATTTTACATTTAATATTAATCAATCAATCAATCAATTATTGTTTATATCGCAACAACTAATTAAAAATTACAAATCACTCGTTCCTACCTTGACGACGTTTCCGAAACTCCCTCGGCCCAACAAATCTACGATTTCAAAGTGTTCGTAAGGATTCTGAGAAGTATTTTAGAACATTTCAGTTACAACATCGAGCCTTCAGAATAATGGATTGCGACTGCCATAACGATAATTAACATGAACGTTCATTACATAACTAGATAACTAGAATGGCCTCGGTCGACGGGATGTGAACCAGTGCTGCCATCGGGGGTGCAGAAAATATTAGACAGCAGATCATGTGCGAGCCATTGTTATTCTGAGATTGTAAACATAAATATTATTGCAGGAAGTCATGGCGAAATACGTAGCTAGGGCAAGACATAAACATGGAAACGAAAATGATTTATTTCAACCTTAGGTCGACAAAATGATATTTAAATGCGTAGCGTAACGTAAAGACTAAAACTCCCATTAGTCATTTATCAACATCTGTCATCGCAAAGAATCGAATCCAACCTCCAAGTTCGCACTCAGACGACTGTGCTCATCGTTGCTTACTGGCGGCAAAATTGGCATTTTAAAGAAGAAATTCAGAAAATACAATCGCTTTAAATTAAGGAATTGTTCTTTATGAGCGATTTATGGGAATTTATTCGGCAAATGGATTCCGTTGAACTATTTTGTGGCAAAGAATGTTCGTTTTATTGATTTTTATTTGCAGTGAAATTTTTGAAGAAATGACACAAAAGAATATCAGGAAAACAATTTTAAAAATGAATGAATTGAAATATCGCTCAAATTCGTATAAAAGAAGTTTATTGAAATTCCTCAGATCACCTCAGACGATGTTGAAGTAACATCGAGTAATTTATCAATAAATAAAATATAAATAGATAAATTATAATTAAATGTAATAAATATTAAGTTATAAATATTCAAAATATGTAAATTATAAATTATATGGATTATAAATGATGTGGTTATAAATTTTTGTTTCAAACATTAAAAGTTAAAATTTCTTTTGCAATCATTATTTTATCACATTTTTAAGAAATTTAACAAAAACAATTCCAATTAATTAAGAAACTTTTCGACGCATAAAAACAAGTCACTTTAAAATAATAATAATAATAATAATAATAATAATAATAATAATAATAATAATAATAATTCATAATCAATAATTTCCCATAATTTATTGGATACCATTTATTTTAAATTTTTTCTCAGTTGTTCAAATCAAAATTTAACCAAGGCTTAACTAGGATTTTAAACTAGAAATTCTAAGAATGCCAATCTCCCAGGGAAAATCTGGCCTTGGTTTCTGACAAGAATGATCTGATTTTATTTACTAACCAAATCCAACCTGTTGTTATATATTTCGGCAACTCTCGAGACACTCAAACAACACTTTAAAATCCAAGCTTAGCACTTAATTCTGCTTATTTTCGATGATCTGCGTCGGTGGTTTCAAAGCAGCACTGATTTCAATGAATGCCGTTGAATAATCTGGAAGGCCTTGTCGCAATCGGTCATAAAGATTGCCTTTTCTTTCTGTTTGAACACTGTTTATTTGTCATTAACGCGCAAAAGAATTTCTGGCTTTCTGGATTTATTTTAGAATTAATTGAAATAATCTTCTTTTAATATGTCGATGACCACAAAATGGCACAAAGTTTAAGCAACCCAAATTCAATTAAAATGTGATTTGAATAATTTATTTTCATAATTTGCACCAATTTATTTGTTTTTTTTTCCAGAGAAAAAACTTGAAAAAAACCAGAGAAATTACTTGAAGCAAGTATATTCTGTTAGGGTTGTTTTTATAACGTGGCTCACCATCGCCTGTCAATTTGCAGTCTGAATGTCTGGAGTCTTTTTTTTTAAGCGGCAACATTTAAGGATTAATCATTTAAGGATTAAACATTTAAGGATTTAATCACGAAATGCTGAGATGTTCCAATGTCACAGGAGGTTGAAATCAATCGCTAACGATTTTTACACAGCTTAAATTTCTTTTTACTTTTTAACATCCGAATTAACATCAGAATTAACATACTTTCATGGATCATTAATTGCATTAACTAGCATTTAATGTCATTAAATGTCATTGAATTGACCTAAACAGTTTCTATGACCGTTGGTTCAACATGCACATTTGCCGAATGCAGATAAAGTCACAGAAGATTCGAGTGAATATCTATAAAGTTAAAACCCAAAGATATTAAAATGCAGGATAATTTAAATTATTCTCGATTCAAATTGTTTCTATTTCTTTTGTTTCGTTTTGTTTTCACGAGTGATAATCAGGAGTCCACGTTAAAAAGAAAAGTGAAAATGACATCTAGCGAAACATTCTTACACTGATGAGGCTGAGAAAGTTGTAATACGTCGACAACAGGAGAAATGTAACAGGAACAACGAATGTGTTGTAATTGAGTCAAGAAAGTTTTTGAATTTTCACATGATTATTACAATTGCAACTGGCCCAAACAATCGTCTAATCAATATTCACGGCTACTTAATATTAATTAATAGCGTTAAATATTCATCTCTTCATCCATCTCCTAAGGAAGATCTCTTTGAAAGTTGATCTGAATTTGGCACTCATCGAGCAGTAGAGGATGAAGTTCATGGAGCTGTTTATCAGGACCAAGATGTCCAGAAAATCACCCAATGGAACGTAAACCTTGAAATTGAAAAAAAGAAATTAATTAATTGGTTATTATTCCATATTATTTAAATATTAATTATATAAATAATATTAATTATTCAAATAGTTATAGACTAACAGTGTAATAATGTATTAAGAATAATGAATCTATAATATAAAACAGAAAGTGCTTGTCTGTCCCAAGTACTCCTCCCTAACGATGAAATTCTTACCCGCTAGTTCGAATATTAATAATAATAATTATTGTTGTTGTTGTTATTATTATTAAATAACAATTAATACATAAATATCAAATAATAACAATTAATCTATCAATTATAATTAATCAATTGATCAGTCTCAAGTCAAGAAACCCCATGAAGTACCTCGTCGAAAATCTTGTTGTCCACAGCACTCAACAGTGCCAGAATCCCCTGCGGCAATTCGATGATGACGAAGCAGAGGACGACGACGACCAGCATGCAGGTTGTTCTGTCCCTCTCCTGGGCAGCTGACGACTGGAAGAACTTTCTCTGACCTCCTGGGTCTCTTGTCCTCCTTGACGACTTCAAAGACTTGGCGTCTTCCTCAGGGTTGACACTCGACTGGTTCTGAGTTTTTTCGGCCATCGAAGTTTCATTGTTGGCGTTTAGTCTTGTTGTTTCGTGTTGTTCGGATTGAGGTTGTTGTGGTCGTTGGTTGGTTTCCTTGGACTCACTGCCCGTTTGGTCGGCACCTTGAGGCTGTGTCTCGATTGCCAACATGCCGAGGTCTGACTTGTCTTTAGTCGTAATGTCGGATGATTTTATGAAGTTTCCCGTGGCCTTGTTGATCGAGACCCTGGTCTTCTTCTGGAGGAGCAGTTTTCGTTTGGCATTCTGAGCAGCCATGGCTCTGAGGAGGAGAGCACTGAGGACCGTCAGGAGAAGACAAGGCACAACTTTCAAGACGACGCCGAACATCCAGAAGTTGAAGATCTGCCGGTATTTTGAATCTCAAGTTGAGAGTAATTCTTTTAAATGTTTAACTGAATTAATTTAAAATTATTTTACTTAATACGTTAATGTTTAATAAACATAATTTAAGGGTGATGGTTCTTGTTTGTTTTTTTTATTCTTTATTTTTTTGCAAATTAGTTTTTTATAAAAATCTCCTTAAGTCTTTTCTTAATTTTATTCCCAACAATAAACGGTTTCCTGGAACGAAATTTGAAATTTGATGACGGCATTCGAAAATATTCCACGTCAAGTCATGCGTGACTAATTCTTTCTTACGAATGACGAGGATCAAGCATTTTCCTGTCGGCACAATGCAAATCGCGGAAAATTGAAGGAAATCCTGAAAATCTGAACATTTAATGCTTCCCTTGAGTCAGAATCCACATCACTCAATCATCGAGGTTTCACTGGCATGTTGACTGTGAATATTGACAGGTTTTATTGCGACCTTGTCTCAGAAATTTGAATCTCAATCTTTATCGTGCTCACAATTTAAGTCTTAATTGTAAATATGGAGATCAGGTTATGAAAGAAGGCTTTTACAGTTTGTGTGATGATGTTTATTGAATAATTTTAATCATTTGCACGTTTGCCATTTTGAAAAATTCTTGAAGTTTTACGTGATGCTTTCATTCTTTGGCATTGGTTTTGTTAGCAGATTGAACAGTAACGAATCTTAGAAATAGCAATGTGTGCATAGAAAATTATTACTTATTAATATTAATATAATAATAATAATAATATTGCTATTATTAATATTATTAATAATAATACTACCTTGCGTGCAGGGGTAGGGGCGCCATAAATAAATAAATGGTAGATCAATTAAAAAGTGCCTTCACATCCCATTCGTATACTTAAGGCAATCAAAAGATGGGCTAAATACAAAAAGTATTTGCAATAACGAATAAATAAATAAATAAATAAATAAAATAAATAAATAAATAAATAAATAAAATAAATAAATAAATAAATAAAATAAATAAATAAATAAATAAATAAAATAAATAAATAAATAAATAAATAAATAAATAAATGAATGAAATTAACGTTTCACGTCTCTCGTGATTCCAACCTTGTGTGCCTCAACGACAAAGTAGTTCGTTTCGAACCAGTAACCACCGTTGGTCTGCTGACAAGTGTGGTACATGATGTAATTCGGACTGCAGGAGATTATCGTGATGAAGAAGATGACGATGATGGACTGCTTTGCCCTCAACAGAGAGCACATCCCTGGGCCATGGATGGGGTGGCAGACCACCACATACCTGGGTTCAAGGACAATGAATGGCTTCGTATTGAAGTGTATTTACGGGATTAATGTTTATTTCTTGTAAATTGCCTTGCTTATATGACGAACGAATGTTTGCCTGTTTGCATGAAAAAAGAAATGCAAATCTTGATCAATTGATGGCCTTAAAATTATTTTATGATTTTTTTTTCCTCTCAAATAAATGAAAAATTTTTTTTGTTCCATTTCAATAATTTATTTGAAAAATTGTTTTAAAAATGTTGGTTCATCATCCTATTTTAAAGAAATTAATTTAGAAATTTAATATGTTGAAAGATTATTTTTTATATTTCAATATTTTCCTTGAAGAAATTCGAGAGAAATCGTGAAATGATTATAAACGTCATTTGAATTTCCGTGTGCATTATTCATGGGTTTTATTTATTTTATCTGGGTTTATTTGGAAAGCTAAAGATCACAGTGTCTTAAATACTTAACTCAACAGTAGAATTTTAATTACAAATAATAAGAATAATATTCTTATTCTGGTTTAATTTAGTTCAAATAATCGGCTTAATTATAGTAACAATGATTACAAACCTGAACAGAGCCAGTGTGACAGTGAGCCACATGCTGATGGTGTGTGTGGTGATGATGAACAAGGTGTGAAACAACATGTAGACCACCCAACCTGTAAGAATGGTGAAATCATCGACCACTTGTATAATATTACTTCAATATTTGATTTAATTTTTTGTATTATTTTTTAGTAATAAACGTGTTAAATTAATGTCAAAACATTTTTAGTTTCAAATCGTTTTGAAAGATTTTGTGAAAATTTCAACAACAACAAAAGAAAAAAAATTCGTGTAGTTTAAAATATTTTTCAGCTAATCAAGACACGAAATATTTTTATTGCAATAAATTGTTCAAAGCAATTTCAGATAACAAAGAATAACAAATAATTCTAAATTAAATTGCAAATAAATCCACAGCGGAATAAAAATATATTCATCAAAAATGCCGACCAGTTTAAAACTTCACGCGCTTAAAAAAATTGATTGCGTTAGAATAAAATGTGAAATAGATTCATTTTAAAGTAATTTTTTGAAAATATTTCAATATTATTCAAATAAATCATGTAAACAAATATTATTAACAAATAATATCAAATAAATTTAAATAATTGCTGAATAATATTCAAATATTATTTCCACTTCATGGTTTATGCTGCTCATTTCATGGGGCGTTCAATGGAAGGTGACTTCTCAATGTAATTGAACAACCAGCAATCAACAATCAACAATCAATAATCAACAACCAGCAATCAACAATCAACAATCAATAATCAACAGCCAGCAATCAACAACCAACAATCAACATTCAATAATCAACAACCAGCAATCAACAATCAACAATTTCTGGCTAAAGTACCTGACATCAATGCACAAGCAGTTGTTGGAAGCATTTAATGAAATATTGAAAG
>MPNW01001009.1:14357-50445 GCA_011800805.1 Hirudo medicinalis
CTTTGCCTCGGACGTCCTACTCTACGACCATTACCATCACTCTGGACATCGTAATAGTTTTTAGAGTTTTTTAACTTTAAATTTTATTATTATTATTATTATTATCGTTATTGTTAATATTATTATTATTATTGTTAATATTGTTATTATTGTTATTATTATTATTATTATTATTAATATTGTTATTATTATTATTATTATTATTATTATTATTTCTTATAAGTCAAACTCAACTCTATTGCAGCCGGATAAAATGATTGCCATGTCTCATCCAGAGACTTCAGACAATAAAAAAAAACAAAACAAAAAAATTATTAATATTATTATTATTGATATTATTATTATTATTATTATTATTATTATTATTATTATTATTATTATTATTATTACTATTACTAATATTAAAATTGACGAATTTAAATGGCAGCATTAATTCTTAAAAATGAATCAATACAATGGTAATTACTACTTTAAGTTATTTAATTATGATTATTACAACCATATTTATGACTGTCGTAACTGCGGATAAAATATTATTCATATTTATCGCAAACATTACAAGTTTGTCTTCAACAATAAAGCTGTAAGATTACGTCAAAATGCCATGGAGTGCCCTTCAAGCCAGTTAGGGTAAAGTATGAGGGCTGGAATACCCCCCAAATTGTTATCTCAACGAGAAATTACAACTGAGGGTAGGTTGGTGGACTCATTTTGTTCGAGAAGATTTCACACTAAGTCTGTAAGGTTCACTTTTGTACCTTCTGGTGCTTGTACAAGGAGGGTCGGACATGCCCTATCCTTTGGACGGTTCGAGGGGAAGACGTACAAGATTGAAATGCGATTTTACTGACGATGATTGTTTGTTAATTAAAGTTATTTTAGTCTAGTTTCTTGTTTATTAATAATTTAAAATTAGTTTTAGATTTTTCTATTTAGCCGTATTTGATTTTAAAATGAGCGCAAAAGAATTGCAAGTGCATAATTTACGGCATAATACATTATTTTTTTTAAGATCAAATTTCCATCTTTCAGAAGTCCAGCTGTTTTAAAGTCTTACTGATATGCCTAATTTATTTATTAAGTTGTCGTAATAATCAATAACCAGGCGTTGGTGAATTTATTGACCACGACGTCCCGAATTCTGACAGCATCCATTGGCAATATCTACGATTACTCCTACGACAACAAATAACAATTATAACAAAATACATAACCGTCAACACTAACAACAACAATTCATTTTCAATAAACGCACCGCTATCATCCCTCAGGGGGGTCGTTCAGGCTGCCGAAAATGGCCTCAAACAACGAAGACTCCGCGGCCTCCATCCAGTCGAAAGACTCGAGGATTCTGATGCCTTCCTTCAAGAACCCGATTCCAGTCTTCAGCAACCTTTTAAGGAGGGAGCGTAGGGTTGCCAACGACACGAAAAATTCGTCGGCAAATGTCAACAAGTCGCCTTCCAAAAAGGTAGCCGGCCATCGATCACCGAGCCGTGGGCCAGCCACGGTACCATCCATCAATTGTTCGAATATAGAGAGTGTTTAGGAGTTGATTCTTTTCAGATACGCACGTTGATGTAGGCTGGAATGAAGCAATAGGATAGTGTTAATTGGAGAGTTGTTTTTATTAGTTAGTAATAAATACGTTTATTAAGTGTGCATACCACCGATAAGTTAATGATAATATTAATGTAATAACAATAATATAGTAATAAATATTTATTTTACAATAAAACTTTAAATTACGAAAAATCTATGCTTAATTCTAGGCCATGTGCTCCAAAGCACTTGAAGGGATCTCAGATTGTTTAGCCCATGAACCTTAATGGGTCCATCGACAGATTGCCCTGGGGCAGACATATGTTTGAATTTATAAAAGAAAAGAAATTTAAGAGATATTGAAATTGGCCCAGACCAACGTAACAATCTGATACTGCTTACCAATAGATTTTCACCAGTAAATGTTCTAAGCGGTTAAATTTTGAAAGTAATTAATTTAGTATTAATAATTATTTTAATTGATCAATAATTAATTAATTAGTTGATAATTATTATAATTAATGGTTTTATGAGCGATCCTATTATTTTTTTTTACAAACTTTAAATTAATTGAAAGCTTGAAAGCTTAGAGAAAAATATATTTCATAGGTCTTTGGTGGATTTTCACCCCCGATTTGAGAACAAAGAATGATTTAAACTGCGATCATTAAAAATAATAACTGTTTATAATTACAATTAATTTATAATCTAACTTTATATCCGTTCAATGGAATTTAAGATCAATTGATTAATTGATTAAAATGAATAATACCAAAAATAAGTCGTGGTTAATAACACAATAGTTCATCTTCCAACAGAACCTTGAGCCAAAATCTTCTGCAGACAGTTTTAAATCCACCTGGCGGCAGGGCTTGGCGCAGTGGTTACACATATCAAGGTCATCGTCTCAATCCAAAGCCGTCAACTCCAACAACAATAACAACAACAACAACAATAATAGTTGCCGGCCTGTTGCGAAACACCATCATAGAGCCTACAGGCCACAGCAGGTCGATTTAGATACTTGTGATGGAGCTTGTGCTGTAAATAGACCACTTAGACCAATTAGGACATGTCTAATAAAGCATTTATTAATTTGTGTAATTTGGTTATTTCAATGTTTATTTTCAAATGATTGGAAGTTTAGAAATTAGAATAAATGAAATAAAATAAAATAAAATAAATAAATAACTAGAAATTAAAATTGCTTTCGTATTCTTGAGAATGTGACAAAAATCAGTAATCAATACTAGCGTCGACTCTTTGGTTATATATAATAGTTTTTAAATTAAAAGGTATAATATTAAATTATGTATCGCTATAAAATAATAAAAAAAATAACAACACTTTTCATTAACACGTTAATATAATTTTATTCGATGTGATCATTCATACTGGTTTATCAGGTGAACTCGAACAACTCGGCTCCCATGTGCATCACTCTCATCAGCAACCACGGTCGTAAGAGCAGTCTGACCATTAGCAACAACGTCATCACAAAAACCTCAGACTTCCACCAAGATAAGATTCTTTATGACAGGCAGGAAAACCAAGAAGTCTCCATCCAGACAAGTGAGGACGATTATTGTCAGCTGATGTAGAGTCGTCGTGTTCGAATCCTAGCTCGGGTTGCCCTCTTTTGGTTAGGGTTATGGCTAGAAGGGCGCTATTAAAAAGTGGTTGCATTGTTGTTGATAATCTTACATTATATTATAATTATATTTATAATTATTATGATATTACGTTATAATAATTGGATATGATATTATTATTAATGACAATAATTGACCACTTTAAAGTTGACATATCCTATGGTTTTTAGGAAAACTCTCAACAGTTACGGAAGGACTGACTAAGCTCTGTGACGAAGAACCATCAGTCCAGGATAGTTCCCCGATGTCCAAACTGCGTCAGAGAAAGACAATAGATTGGAAAGAGTGCCAAAAGTGCACTGAAGCTATTCACTCTTCAGACGAAGTAAGGTTTATGTTCTGAGGTTGTTGTTTTTGTACCTTAGCTTAATTTGGATCCTAGTTTCTAGAATCGAGAATTAATTTAGATGTAGAATCATCATGCAATAAACAACATTATTAAAGTATGAATTCTAACCTAATTCAGTCAAATTACAACGAGCAGCGTAATTAATACTAACGGATTATTGAAATTCAATCGCAGAGTCCTGAGGCGATGACGATGGACAACATGCCAAGTCTGACTTCATCGATGGAAGCTTCCATGCCATTCCATCTAACCAACAATGTTACTTCTCAAAACTGGTCGACCACCTAGATCCCCGTTAATTGCTCCTTTAAAGAAAGAAAAAAACAGACTCCAGCTATTTCTCCCTTCTCCATTGAATTGACCTTCTTCTCTGGAATTTCCGGTCTTTCTTCTTAATCCAGAATCTCACAAAGAAACTGCAAACTTCTTCTAAGTCTGTTGACTCAAACTCATAGCATGGCCAAACGTCGGGAGGTTGTCTCTTTCGAAAGGTATATCAAGGTCGCAAGCGCAACGAAAAAGAGTTGCATAGCAAAATCGACGTGTATAAACTCACTTCTTGACTCATACAAATGCCTTAGAACTGATAAACACAACAAAGGAGCCAAACCCTAGGTTGCCACACCCTCTTCTGAAAAACAACTCTTAGGACTTTTAGGCAAACAAGACCAGCTAGATCTCCCTCCAACGGTTAATAACTGGTCATGAATTTGAATTTAGCGACAGTGTTTTCTCGATCATACTCCTCCGCTGTTTCGTTCGTATCTTTTGGGTTACTATTATTTAATTGAAACACATGTGCGAAGACGTTCTTTTAGCGCGATTTTCTTACGGTCAACATTTGATAACTATGACTATATTGCGTAAGTTCCATTAACTAACTTTTGGCACAGTCGAAGGGCAGTTAATTTTCACCAAAACGAAAGACTAGCTATGTCGGCAATTGAACTTTGCTCATGAAGTCTCATTTCTCTCGAAATATCCTCGAGTCGACCAAAGTCTGATCTTTTTTTGATTCCGGACAGTTTGGACAAACGGGTTTTAAAGCTTTTCTCTGCAGATTTTTGAGCCATTCTTGATTGTTGACGAACCGAATGAATGTCGTTTTTCACTACCGTCGAGCGTGTGTTACAAAAAATATTAATATTTATTTCCTTGAAAGAATTAGTTTTCACCACTTTCCGGTAACGCGGACAGCGGCCACAGAGCGCCGCCGTGTTTTGTTTTTGTCGAGATCGGAGTCGTACGTCGATTGTTTCTTCTCGTGGTCTCGTGCCACCATTTTTTGCGCATGCTGGTCGCACACATCGAAACGAACCAGTCGAAAGATTCCTATCTACCGTTTATTCCGTCCTTTTTTGTCGCCACAAACGCAACGCTGCGTCTGCGGCCGCCGGAGCTGCAGAAAACGTCGTGGCCGGAGTCTCCTAGGTTAAGACTGTTTTCACTTTTTTTGGGGTGGTTTTTCGCTTCCTTTTTTTTGAAACGTTAGGTTGAAATTTTTGATTTTTCTGACTAACTTTGAATTGTTTTTATCGAATAAACCGGACATTTTGGTTGTTCTGTGATACAAACGATTGCGCTGTTGCTCCCGAGGCTGTGGTGGCTTTTGTGCGATTGTTAGTTTTTACTGTCGGGCCATGTTTTAGGACCACAATCACACGAAGCTTAACCTCACACTCCATCATGGCTGTTTAATATAACGTTAAACCACGAAGTTTTGGCGGCCAAATTTCGTTTCCCATCGTTTAGATATTTTGTCCATTTGCTTTCACCGGTACATCCGTCCCCAGAGGTCGATGAGCGTAATTTGCAAAGAGGGGCCAAATTGTTCCGGGGTCTTATAACTTAGATTTCAGAAAGTGGGTGGCCACTGAGCGACTACATACTTATGGTACTTCCAGCAGTTTGACATGAACTTGACTCTTGCTCAGAGATGTGGAATGGTTTGACAACAAAAAAATAAACACAGCTCGCAAAAGACGAGCGCAACGAGAAGACAAATCTCCGGGATGCTTGCAAATATATATTACAAAAATCACCACAAAGCACCCCAAAAAATATCCTAAGAAAGATTGAAAATCTAATTCATAAAGTGCACGTTTAAGATTTAAAAACTTTCATTCGAAAAATTCATTCGTCTGTAATAATTAAAGCAATCGGTCAATGCGACTGATCAACATAAAAATAACAAATTGTCAATAATTGGCCGGTCCCTACACCAGTGGAACGACGAAACGATCCCTGCGAAAAAACGTTTACGGTTTCTTGGCTCGGGACTCGGGGGCTTCGTCGTGTTATCAGTGGCAACATCCTAGGCGTGTCGGTCGGTTTATGTACAGCACGGGACGATCCGCCGGGGAATGGATCGGCAGAGGCCGGACGCACGACCCGATCGGGAAGTGCCCCGGCAGACGAGTCGTTCGGAGTCAAGATGACGTCGTCGATGAAGGCTTTTCTGGAATGGAAAAGTGGTCGTGACAGACGCATTCTGCCGATTTTACCGAGAGGATAAAACATAGAAATGGGAACTAACTACACTTTATGCATAGATACAATAAAAGTAGAGCTGAATTGCAAAACGTCATTTGCAGAAGACTAAACAAGAAAGGCAGTCTAGTACTCACTGGCTGAGTAATTGTAACCGTGAGCAGCCAGTGCCGCCTGCTTGGCCGCCGTCAAGGCCGCGGCTTCGGCAGCACTGAGGGACTTTTGTATACTGCCCCTGCCCCTGGGTCGGGAATGGACTAGACTGGAATTGGACGACGTGGTGGCAGAATTCGAAGAGGTCGAACCCTTGGGCCTTCCCCTCTTCTTAGGCACTTGTATTTGATTCACGTCCGACAACTTGGGGCCAAAGTCGTTGAAAACCGACGAGGAGTTGGTGTCGTCGTCGCCCAGGCTCTCCGAGTGGTGCATCTTGTTGTTTTGTCCAATTTTCTGCAAGAGAATTAATTAACGCTTGTTAGGTTATCGTCATGTACAGTTTCGAGACGGCCGAGCATTTTCAGACAACCTCGGTGCTCGTCGGGCTCGGAGGATACGACGGGATGGTGCCGTGAGCCGGGGATTCCGAGGTCGCTCCCGGGCCAGGGGAGGAAAGAGTAAAGTTTTTGTTTTCCAGATGAAGTCTTTTCGGAGGTCTACCAGGGCCTCTGCCAGACTGAAAGACAAAAGGAATTGTTCCAACAAACTGTTGCTCAATAATGATCGTGATTAAAGAAAGTCAGATATCATCATTCATGCATATAAAGTATTTATTGATTTGACAGAATTTATTGAAATGTATTTTTAAGTATATATTTATTTCAATAACAATAATAATAATAATAAATAATAACAACAACATATATGTAACGGTTAGCTTTCTTCTTTTCAATAAAGGCTTTCAAACTAAAAAAAAAAAAAGTAAATTTCAGACCTTGGGTCTCTTCCTGGAATCTGTGAGACCGAGGTCTCTCCTCAGCTCGTCCCTGGCCCGTCTCTGCTCTTGTTTCTGGCACACTAGAAGGAAAAGGCCCGAATTAGAATTTCTTTTTTTGTTCAAATTTTTCGAAAAGCAAAATAATCGACATCGGAAATACAATGACACAGGTTGCCGTGGAACGACTGACAAGAAAAAAACAAAATCGGCCACCTCTCTTGGCCATCTCTTCATCATCCAGGAGCAAGGTCACAACCTCCTTGGGCTTCAAAATGTCAGGAGCAAAGTCTCCACCACTGATGACCATCCTCTGTATCTGGATGGTTTTATGAGTGATGCCATGGTAAGGGAGGTGGATTAATTGATTCGTTCAACTATTACTATTGTTATTACTATTATTATATTTATTATCATATTAATTATCATGTTTATTATTGACGTTGTCATTATTACTCCACTATGAATGGTTACAGTTGAACAGAAAATCGTTCGACATACTATATCAGTACTATATCACATCGTACTGATTCAACACATTAAACGTCATAGTATTAAGACGACACGACGCCGTCAACTTTGCTGCCATCCAGACCTACCTCGCTCTTCTCCTTTGCCCGCTGCAATATCCTCTCTTCGATGGTGCCCTCGCACACCAGCCTGTACACTGTGACCTGCTTGGTCTGACCCAACCTGTGGGCCCTGTCCATGGCCTGTTGGTCGACTGTCGGGTTCCAGTCGCTGTCGTAGAATATCACCTGGAATGGATAGTGTGAATGCAAATTGGGCACGAGGTCGAACGTCTCGGCTCGAGCTTGTCGTGGAAGATGGGTGCGCGTCTGCGATGTAGCCTACGTTTAATGAGATGACATTCGCTGAGCAAAGAAGAAGAAGAAGGATGCTCGTGATCGATCTCATGTGATTATGATGATTCATACAAACGACTCATTTTGTCGTTCATGTTGATGTTGCCGTTTAGAATGCTGGTTAAGAAAGAATGTAATGAAAACAATTGTGGCCAATCGAATTCGCATTCAATCAGGTTTGAACAACCTGTTCCTCAAAATTTTCGACCCAAATGAGATTGAAGAACAAAAAACCAAGGAAGGGTTAGGGTAACGAGGCGGACTCACGGTGTCGGCCGCGGTCAGGTTGATGCCGAGACCGCCGGCCCTGGTGCTGAGGAGGAAGATGAAGATGTCCGACCTCGTCTGGAAGTCTGCCACCATGTCCCTGCGCTCGGAGATCTTGGACGAGCCGTCCAGTCGCATGTAGGTGTGCCTTCTGTGCCAGAGGAACTCCTGGTTGGAAGAATATTGTCGATCATCACTTAACGATTATGTGATCGATGCAATCACGCTTCCATGTAAGCTCTTAATGATGACGATCTGTTGTCACAAATTGGTATTTTTATTGCTTTGTTTCTCAGCAAATTATTTTATTTAACCGTGTTTTACGTGCAGTTTTATTAGGGCGGTCCTTACTAGTTTACTTTTTGCATTAAAGACACTCGAGAAATTGTCAAACTTATAAATTCGTTCGCACGTCGAGGCGTCAAGATTTAGTCACCTGGCCGACAAAGAACGTCCGATCGAAACGAAGCATAATGGCTTTTAGACCCACCTCCAAGATGTCAATCATTTTGGTCATCTGCGAGTAGATGAGCACCCTGTGGTTGTCGGACTTGAGTTTCGTCAGGAGGCCGTCCAGAATGGTCAGCTTTCCGGCGTCCGTCACCAGCATTTCCTTGTCTTTAATTGATTATAAACGTTCCATAAAAATGCGAACAGACGATAATGAACCGACCGAGAATGAACCAACTTGGCAAGGATATCCCGGTGTAACCCGTCGGCACGGGGGCCGACCCGATGAAGCCTCCCATCCTGGGAACCGACGAGAATAGGACCCGACGGTTCCATCTCTCCCAGTCGGCCCTTACTTCGGGAGAGCCGTAGTTTAGGCAATCGAGGGCGACCCTATTGTGGGCAGGGTCGAACTCTCGTCTCCTGGCCCACTCGGCCGACCTGTCGCAGGTGTAGCGTTCGGTGGAGCCCTTGCAGACGACCTAACAAGTGTTTTATTAAAAAGGGTAAATTAACAAACAATCATAAAATTAGGTAACAGATTTTGTTCAATTATTCCATTATGAAGATGGCATTGAATTGATAAAATTCAGCCAGTTCGACCATTTCGCATAAAAGTTCATCAACACAGTTGCTTCTAAAACCACTGCGATTAGCCCGAGTCCCCGAGTAAATGAACGGACCTTAGGGTTGAGGCATAGCAGGAAGGAAGGGACCGACGTCGGCACGAGGCTCCTCTTGTACGGTTGGCGGACTGGAATGATGTACTTTTCCTGAGAACTATCCAGGTCATCTGTGGATTTCTGTAGATGGGATAAACAGGCAATCATCAAATGACAGCCGTCGATAAAAGCTTTTACCATTGCTGTTAACCAGTAAAAGAATGACTCCATTTATATAGTGACAAGCTTAGGATCAGGGGTTTCGATTAGACATTTCTATAGCACCCATTATACCAACCGCCCGGGAATCGGGGCAGGAGTCCTCGTCAGCTGCCGGGGAGGAATTGTGCAGCCCATTGCACGTGGAATCATTGTTCGGGCTGTTCTTGAGCCTCATCTTTCGATGCTCGAAGCTTTCCTTTACAAAATGGATGGTGTGGTCACACAGAGCATAGGTATCTCCCACAGATTGCACAAAGCAAAGCTCCCTGAGCACATCAGAGGAGCCTATCGACTCGGGAGAGGTCGGTCTGTTGACGTCCAATAGGAACCGGCTAAATGAATCCCTGGTAGAGAATAATATTGCGATTGGTTAGGTTAAAAACATGCCCGGAGGAACGAGACTTTGTGGACTTACCTCTTCCTGGGGATGTTCCCGGTAATATGTCGTTGGTGGTATGTCAAGCGTCTGGATTTCAAACTCTTCAGGTAGTGGAGCCACCTGGATTAAAGATTTGGCACGTGACATATCACCTCTAATAGTCACTACAAGGTCAAGCATCACTATCATCATCATCATCATCATCATCATCATCATCGCTTTCATTACCTGACATGTCCGCCCCTCTGTATCAAGCAGAGTTCAGACACAGAGAGCTCTGTGAACCTGGTGAATGAAAAGCTACTCTGAGTCCTGCTACCTGAGAAACAGAAAGTAAACTCCTTGAATTTCTGAACAACAACAACAACAATAATAATAATAAGCATTAACAAAGTCAATAATTATCATTATTATTAATAATTATTATAATAATTAACCTTCCGAGCAGTCGTGGAAAATGGATCGATGGATGGAGTGGTGGTCGAAGATGCTCAGTTTGTCGACAAGGAGGTGCTGTCTGTCTGGATTGAGGCCGTCGAGCCAACCTTGCAGAAGGAAAGGGAAGCTTATTGATCATCTTACCTCAACAAATCCATGCCTTACAAACTGACAAGCAACAGGCATCAAATAGTCAACATCCTCAGCTAACTAATTAATCACAGTAAATAGTAGTGATGATAATATAAATAATAATAATAATAATAATAATAATAATAATAATAATAATAATAATAATAACAACAACACCAAAGAGTAGATTAGCAGCCTAATACAATTAACATAAATGATACTCAGTGAGTTACTTCCAGACACTACAGGTGTCAGCATCAACCTACCTTCCCTAAAGACGAGCTTTGGCATGTAATAAGGCTCGAACTGCACAAAACACGGGGACTTGAGATCCATCCTTTCAAACAGTTCCGGATGGTTGCACACCTGGAATGTCGACAATTGCAGTGGCTGCCGATCTCGGGCGAACGACGGTGAATGACATGACGTGACGTGACATGAGTTTATCATCGCACGGTGCATTGTAGTGATTGTAGACAATAAATGCATTGACGTGCATTCCACCAATACCATTCACAATTCAATAAAAACGGTCGACGATTGTCCTCGCCAACCAGAGCTCCATTACAAGAGGACAACATTCAAGGGTGCAGAGTAAACTCAAAACTAATCACTGCCAACCTCATTTAGAAACATACAAATCTAATAATAATAATAATAATAATAATAAACCATGGCCCACCTTCCTGAGCTGCATGACGATGTTCATGAGACTGTTGGTGACAGACACGGACAGCGACGACGACTGGAGGAGATCATCGATGGAGATCTTGTTCTTGATGGCCTTGTACAGGAGCTTCTGACGTCTGGTCAGAGGGCAGCAGACCTGGACTTCGATCTGGATGTCAAGTCGTGGCAACGTTGTTAGCAGCGTCGAGAATGGCATTGACGATGCCAACGTCATCGTACTCAGGTCATTTGCTAGTTTCACGAATTTTCGTTACTTAAATGCTCTTAATAATAATAATAATAATAATAATAACAACAACGACAAAATCATCACAGCCCGACCCAATGGATGACATCCCCGGAGGGGATCCAAACAGACCTTATCGGAGAGTTCGTTCTCGACGTCCTTCTTGACACGCCTGAGCATGAAGGGCTTGAGTATCATGTGGAGCCTGCCGAGCTGGTTGGCGTCGATGGAGGACTGGCGCTCGACGTGGTTCTCGATGTCCTTGGAGAACCACTCGCTGAACTCCTCGTGCGAGTCGAACAGCGTCGGCATGATGAAGTGCAGCAGCGCCCAGAGCTGCCAGGGGTCGGCGATTAGCGGATATTAATTGTCGGACGGTTTAATGCTCGATCATCGTGCTGGTAATCATTGGATGACTCGCTGCTAGCTATTAGTCATCAGTGTAATAATGGCAGCTTGTTATTACGGTATTACATAATCGGTCGTTTTGGTGCAGTGTTATTTGTATCACAATAAATTTGTGCTCTCCACGTCATTGGAAGTCGAATTATTTGATCACAAGGACTTATTAAAGCCTATTAAATGAATTTAATTTGAAAAATAAATTTAATGATCGTGCATCTACGACGTCTGCCGCAGCCAAGTCGTCGCAAGAGGCGAGCGCCAAAGAGTTTCGACGGCAACTCACCTCTGCCATGCTGTTCTGAATGGGAGTCCCAGTGAGGAGGAGTCTGTTCCTGCACTTGAAGACCAACAGGCTCTTCCATCGTGAGCTGCACGTTGGAAGAATTTAACAATTATTATTATTGTTATTATTATTATTGTTGTTATTGTTATTATTATTATTATTATTATTATTATTGACCGATTACTTATTCGATCTCGTCACATCTCACGTTCGTTTCTGTCGGTCGAACGACATTAGAAATAATTCATCATGCCGACATTGGCGTCATTACTACTAGTTGCAAATTATGAAGACGTTAATTACGAGCGCTAGTAACCGGCAGACCTGTTGGAGCTCTTGATGGCCTGAGCCTCGTCGAGTACCATGTAGTGCCAGTTGATCTGCTGGAAGTACTTGGCATCCTGCACCACCATCTGGTAGCTNTTAATTACGAGCGCTAGTAACCGGCAGACCTGTTGGAGCTCTTGATGGCCTGAGCCTCGTCGAGTACCATGTAGTGCCAGTTGATCTGCTGGAAGTACTTGGCATCCTGCACCACCATCTGGTAGCTTGTTATCACCACGTGGAAGGAGGAGTCTTTGGCTGGAAAGATGTTTGTCGACGATGATCACGATGAAGATGACATTATGACGTTAATACTCATAATAAATACAAAGAGGACGATAGCGACAATCACGTCGATATATCGATAATGTGCATTTGCTCAATATTAGAACCCCTTAGCTTTACTAGTTATTAGGCCCTTATCCTGTGATGATGGTCATGATGATAGCTATGGCTGTAGGATGTACTAAGGAATTATGTCATCAATTGCTGCTGTACTTGTTGGTGTTGTACTATGTCGCCTAGTGCCAGAAAGTCAGAACTCGCATGACTCACTCGGCAGGTCGTGCTTGTTGATCCCCTTGTTCCAGAACTTCCTCAGGACCTTCCTGTCCTGTGTTGTACCCCAGTAAGGTATGACCTGAAATGCAATTGGAGGTTGAAATGTCAGAACCAAGCAGGTGTCACATATCATCGTACGTATCACATTGCAACAAAAAAAAACAACTCTCAAATAGACAACCTTGAAGTCAGGAACAAATTTGGTCATTTCCTGAAGCCAGTTGTGGAGTGTGGAGGCAGGTGCTACGACCAGGAATGGACCCCAGATGCCCTGCTCCTATGATGGAGATAAAGCAAACGAGTGAATGACGTAACATCACTAGCACTTCTAAGATATTCATGAACTTGCGATGTGACATCTCAAACTACTTTTGATGTCAATTCAAAAACTATAAACTACTCAGATAACATTTCCACCATCATCATCATCATCGTCATCCACACCCCATGTGAACAAAACATCACACCACCCACCTCGGCCAGGTGTGCGAGGAAGGCGACGCTCTGAACTGTCTTTCCGAGACCCATCTCGTCTGCCAGTATGCCGTTGATGCCCTGGTCGTACAGGTTGGCAATCCAGTTCA
Organism: Hirudo medicinalis; assembly: GCA_011800805.1. Lineage (NCBI taxonomy): Eukaryota > Metazoa > Annelida > Clitellata > Hirudinida > Hirudinidae > Hirudo > Hirudo medicinalis. The sequence continues at coordinate 27,811 of MPNW01001009.1, forward strand.
TGCCCTAATAGATTTATATGGGGAGTTATGAAATATTGTAATACACACAATAATGAAATGACAAGCATTGCAGCAAAACATTCATCTCGTTAGCATAATTAACGCAAATCTCATTAGCATAATCAATGCAAATCTCATTAACATCTTCTTAAATATTGAAACCTTCAGTTGGTAGCTCTTCAAGGTTCCTCTGAAGATGTTAGGCTGCTTCCACTCTCCGACCTTATTAATGGACGGGTCGGAGAAGGCGGAGCCTGAAACGACCAATCGGGGTTGAGCAGACGATAATGAAGCAGAAGGCTAGTTAGTCAGTTGACGTGCATATATTAACGTCGAAGCAAAGACGTGCACATTTTGCGGACGACATTCAACTTTCATTATCTTGATTATTCATTTCTGGACGTTAATATTGTCAGTAAATCATTCATTACTGTTAACTATTATTATTACTGTTATTATTATTATTATTATTGATAATCAGTTAGTAGATAATCAACAACCGATCTTACCGATGGCAGCCTCGACGGACGAGTTCAAGGAGACGGGCAGTTTCAGACCGGCATCAAATTCTTTCACCTGTAAATGTGAAACATCTCATTTGTCAGCCGTCATCACTTGAAAAGGACATGGAAGTGCTGTAAGACTAGGATTGGAATTAATGACAGGGGCTGTGCACTGCTTTATGGAGTCACCCCAACATCACCATCATCACCACCACCATCATCACCATTATCATCATCATCATCGTCGTCGTCATCATCGGATTCTCACCCTCGTTTTTTGGGCTTCTATTGCACTCCTGACGTTGTTCATGGCCAAGTCCTTCATCTGCTGACTGTCTGTGAAATGAGAAATGACACAAATTGGCAACTGTTGCGATGGCGATGTCGTCGACTGGTGTCCGGACGACCGCAGAGACGCCAGCAAGAATACATGACTAAGATGATGATGACGATGATGATGATAATGATCGCAACGATGCTTAAGGATCACCAATTGCAGCAGTCCTCACCATAATCATCGTCCACCCTCCGGGCGAACTTCTTGTTGAGGAGGTTGTTGGGTGGTTTCTCCTCGTCGAACCTCCTCAGGATCTCCTCGCACCGACCCTCGGAGCCGTCCTGGTTCGAACCACCCTCTGACAGCTTCCCTGCCATGAAGTGGGCGTAGAGTTCGGTCTGGGCGATCAGGAAGTTCAACTTTCTCTGCTGCCTCAGCATCTGAAACCGAGAGATGATCCTTTAGCGGGTCGAGTCTAGGATCTCGAGTCAGACCAATCAATCGAGTTAATCAAATCAATCGTTCAATCGAGTTAATCAATCAATCATTCAATCGACAGATTTAATCAAATCAGACATTCAATCAATAGAGTTGTTCAATCAATCAATCAATCAATCAATCAATCAATCAAGCTCACCTCCTTCATCTCCATGTCCATCTTCTTCTGCTCGAGGGCTTCCTTCTCTGCCTTCTTCCTATGTTCCTTCTCGACCTTCTCAAACCTCTTCCAGTAGGCCTGCATTTCCTTTGCCAGTCGTCTGGCCTTCATGCAAGCCTCCTTGCTCTGCTTCTGAGAGGCCAGGGCCACTTTTCTGCACTCCCTCTGGCACTCCCGGGCGACTTTCCTCAGGCCGGCCAGGTTCTCCTTCCTCAGGATNCCAGTCGTCTGGCCTTCATGCAAGCCTCCTTGCTCTGCTTCTGAGAGGCCAGGGCCACTTTTCTGCACTCCCTCTGGCACTCCCGGGCGACTTTCCTCAGGCCGGCCAGGTTCTCCTTCCTCAGGATCGACTTGTGCTTGTGCATCTGTCAGGGGTTTGAGAAAAGATGAGCGAATGAATAGGAGAAGATGAAAAGGAGGAAAATCATTCAAGGAATTCCCGCCGTGCACCAAGAATTGAGCTAAGATCATGACGTCAACGACATTTTATCCATTGCATGCACCTTGCACAATAGAGCACAATAGAGCACACAGCTATGCACAACTAGATTAGACAAGCATTCTTGCTCTATCAATGCTATGAAAAGTAGGCGAATGAGAAGAAAGAAACGAGCAGAGAAACTGAAACCAACTCTGGGAATGTCCTTTTTGGCTATGGCAGTCCAGAGCTTCCTCCTCTTGGCTGCCATTTGCTCGGGGTTGACAGCTTTCTTCGGTCTCACTTTCTGTTTCATCTCGGCCGACTTCACCGAGTCGTTCGTGCTGCCGACGCCATTGTTGTAGAGCTGTTGCTGGCGTTTGGTGAGGCCCATCAACGGGGTCGAGTATGCCGACGGTGGCAGGTCGTCGTTGGAATCCACGTCCTAGGGACAATTGTTCATGAGCATTCACAAAGTTCAACATCATCATTATCACCACTAGCATCACCCTGTCATCATCACCGTAACTGTCACCACTATCACTAACATCGCCACCACTACCACTTCTACCACCACCACCATCATCATCACCATAACTGTCACCACTATCACTAACATCGCCACCACTACCACTTCTACCACCACCATCATCATCATCACCATAACTGTCACCACCATCACTACCATTACCACTTCTACCATCATCATCACCATCCTTCAACCAACCTCATCCATGAAAAAGTTCTGAGCGGGCATCTCTCCAGGGAAGTCGTCCAAATCTTCTTCGACTGCCAACGGGGAGCATGGTGATGTAGTGACTAATTATGCTAAATTATGCGGTGATGATGATCATGATTAAAATTAAGTTCGCCTCGAATATATGAATACATGCCGATACTAAGCGCAGCACTTTGCCCAGGAGTCCTTGCATGAAATATTATTTGTAAATAGTTAATTCAATAAAAACATTTTATAACGACTTTAAAGCAAAAAACCTTCTCAGCAACAGCCGGCCATAAACAACATCGTGCCTTCTGTTACAACACAACATACAATCTTAAACCATATCAACCTTTTATTTTGGGCATGCCTCTGCCCGTCGTCTTGTCCTTGGTCTCGGAGGACTTTGGAACTTTCCTGGCCTTCTCCTGCTTGATGGAGCGGTTCAGGGTCGAGAGGTTTTGAAGGTCGGGGGACTCCGAGAAGGGGTCCGAGCCTAGGACCAAACCGGAACCGTAGTACATGCACTTCCTTTGATCCTGGTTTTTGAAATATTTCCAATGCAGAAATGCCGAATATTTTCCTCGAAGTGGTTTTTTTTTTTAAATCACAAAAAACAGTGAAATAATTACAAACAATAAAACAACAGAATTTCAACATTTTAGAACAAAACGAGGACCGGGTGACCGAAAAACGTCGACGAAAAGTACTGGCCTCGAATAAATCTCAAGATGCAACCATGGAAAGAATTCCGTTCAAATATGTCTATCAACTGTCAGAAGGAAAACGAACTGATCTTGAACGAACAAGTGACAAAGTGAGCAAAGAAATGAACAGACAATGGATGGATGGATGGATGAGTGAACAAATGAATGAATGGTTGAATAATCAAAGACTCAGTGGATAAATAGACAAACAGAAAGCAGGTAGTGAGTGAATGAGCGAGCGAGGGCTTTCGACAAACGGAAGTCCTACCTGGGCTGAAAACTTCTGGAACTTCCTCCGGCACCTCCTGGCATAGGCATGCTCCTTCAACAGCTTTCTGACGTAAGCATCCTTTTTCTCCACACTGCTGAGCTCCGATCTTTCCACAGCATCGAGGTCATCTTTGATGTCTTCATCGCTTGACAAGGCATCAGAGAGCAACACGTCCTGCATTGGGAGATCAGAACGATGATGATGATGGTTTTGATGATGATGATGATGTTAGTGGGAGGAAAGAACTTCTAGAATGAGCTAATATATTTGAAGCCAGACGATCGGTGATGACGATTCCATGATAAGTAGTGGTCATGCAAAAAAGATGATGATGATGATGATGATGATGGTGATAGTGTAAATATGAAAGCAATGACAGCAAAATGAATGTTGCCAACCTTCATCCATTTTCTGGAGTCGCAGAGGGAGTCAAGGTTGTACATCCTCTTCCTGTCGGCTCTCCTACCTGAAAAGCAAGATGCAATCAGACCAATCAGAGAAGTGCTTATAAATTGTTGTCGTTGGCAACAACATAGCCATAAAGGACTCATTTCTCCCACAGAGCTAGCTATAGTCAGGTGTTGTGTTCACAATGTGGACTGAACCGTCAGAGGGTTTGTCCTTGGGAGGTGGGGCTACATATGTGCCAGGAAGGTTAAGGTGCCTTCATGTCCAATCTGCATGTTTAGTGCACTCAAAATCGGCCAAACGCATAAAAAGCTTGTAAGTTGGAAACATTTTGATCCTAATAATAGCCTTAACGATACTAAACGATACTATCCATGCCTGTAAAACCGAGCATAATGTTTGCCAACAACAACGATTCAACGACAACAACAACAACAACGATTCAACGACAACAACAACAACAACGATTCAACAACAACAACTCAACTCCAAGAATAAGTCATCCTTTAACAAATAATGACATGATCGCATCATCTGTTTGGAATCTCACCTTCTCTTGACAGTTCATCATCATCATCGTCGTTGTCGTTGTTCTGGATGTGATTTCCGATGGAGTCTTGTTCTTTCTTCAAACTCCAATCATCTTCACTCTCTCTTTTCCTGATGTTGAGATGTCGATGATTGTTATGGTGGTGATGATGATGATGATGCTTATGATGATGATAATGATAGTGGTTGTGATGATGAATACATTAGCTCCAACACAATCCACTTGCTTGGGAAATCCCAACGCACGATGGAAATCCCAAGTTCTCTCGAGCTGAAGATAACAGGATGGCTCGTGAATGAGATCTCAACTATGCCTGCCTGACAACTTAGAGCAGCCCTTTATGACAGTGATGATGATGATGATGATGACGACAAAGGCCGCGATGATAATAATACGGATGAGTGTACAAACAAAATGCAAATAAAAAAACACAAACCCTTTAAATACCACCAAAATAATAACGACAACCCACAACATGAAAATTGATGATAAAGAAAAAAAAAATGATGACGAAGATGATTTCGGATGTTAAGATCCGATAAGTAAAATTGAGCGAGCAGATTAGATTCTAAGATGACAACCTCTTGAGGCTTTTCAACTGTCTGCCCACATATTCGAGATAGGGTCGAGTCTCAGAGCCTTTTCCACCCTCTGGATTTCCAGGGGAAGGGCGGCCAGGGGCTTCCCGGGTGCGTTCACCCCTGTCCTGATTGGTCGGCAGTTTTCAGGGCCACCATCCTGCTGCTTGTTAGGGAAGAATTGGAACATTCCAAAGTGGAATAGGGAATCTGTGGACAAACATCAATCAATTGAGTTATCAACCAACCAATTGGCTATTGATTACCAGGTTCCTTAGAAGTAAAAGATTTCCTTTTTGTTTTGAAATACAACCCACTTATTTGTTGTGGCGCACAGCGCCTGCTTTCTTTACGCATTTATGGACAAAAAACATCAGGTTGTAATACCTTCTGTTTGCGAATTAAATAAACACATAAAGAAAGAAATATCAATAACCCACAACAATAAAACTCGTGTGAAAAATGTGATTGTAAATTCATTGCTAGTCTTAAAATGTTACCATCCCAAATATCCAATCTTTGTTTATTAATCCAATAAATAGAAACTGATGAAATTAACGTCAAAATCAAGCAAAATCTGAAGATCGGACAAAAAATCCATGGCAATATTTGATGGAAATGCAATCCCAGACAAATCTAAACATCCCAGTCTAATTCCAAATAATATCAACGATATTGCTAGAAACTCGAATAAATTTCAGCGACAAGACGATAATATCTTGTTTACATAGTTATTCCCTGGCCAGGATGCGTCCAAGTTCATCATTCCCAAATTCAGGATCGCCGCTAACAGTATCAAAGTCGGGTTGGGCCGCCCGACAAATAACAGACGAAAGGAGGCCAGCAAAAACAAAATAAGCTACAAACGACATCTTTTGATCAAAAAAATCTTAAATCGGCATTAACGAAGACATCCGCACGGCAAACTACATCGATAATTCCTCCAACAAGCAGAAACACGTTAAAAATCAAAAGCAAAATCCAACGAGAAATAAATAGGACGAGAATTTTTTTAAAGCAACGAATCGCAAATTTTACCTTTACAAAGTTGTCTAGACAGAAGTAAAAATCCTTCATGAAAGTCGAGCAAAAGGAAATTAAAACGAACAAAATGGCTGGCCGGCTTTCACTGCGCCAGGCATTGAACGACGCAGCTACGTACATAACTCTTTTCGTCATTGACACGGCTATGTTGCCCGCCGCCATGTTCTAAGCAAAAGCATATAATTTCAATTCGTCAAAATTTTCATCAAAATATTAACATTAAATTTGTTGTTTAATTTTAATCTTAAAATCAATCGCAAGGGACTGTGCTTTCAAGCTCACAATTGCAATTAATTGTATGCAAACCGTAAGTTTTTTTAAGGAAGAAATGGCTTCTAAGGCGTTCAAGTGTTTTGTTGAAGTTTTTATTAAAAATTAATATCTTACTGATTGCAATTTTAAGTTTTTTGCCTTAAAAAATAATATCCAAGTCAATCACGTAACATGAACTCCATTATCGAAGATTTGTCATCATCGTTGAGATAAGGACCGAACATTTAATAATTTATATTTATAATATTATGTTATCGCAAAGTTATTTTTTAAATTTTGTATTTACTACCCGTCTTATTAATATATTATCAAGTGAAATCACTCGAGGCAATTATTCGCGAAAACTTGAACAACGAATTATATTAATATTCCCTTTCTACTGATCGCTTGACAAAATAATAAAAACAAGTCCATTGTGCTTATTAGGTACCTATATTAATAAATACCGTACACATCTGAAAGTAATTCCATGAAACTTTAGGAGGTTTTAATGCGAATTGTTTCCACATTCCCAATCACAAATTCCTAGTTACAAAGCAACAAATTGTTCGAGTTTATAGCTCATCGGATTCCATTTTACAATTGGATTGCTCAAATTATTTATTGATCACTTAAATAATTTCTGAACGCTGCTAAAAATTAAGTTTTATATTTTGTGGTTTTTAAAAATAAACGAAATTCTATTTTTAAATATATGTCGCCCATCAAAACATTTTGCCGAGGGACCATGAATCGTCCCAATGTCAATGCCTCAGTGTCAATAGAATCACATCTGAGAGCGATTAAACCGATTCGTTTTAGATTTATTTGTAAACAAATTTCAATTACAATCCAAAAATTGTAGAAAATTAAATTGTAGACAATTAAAAAGGACTGAACTGAGAAATAATCACCGAGTAACACGCCGTTAGTAGAAACGCCCGTTGAAACGATCACGGTTATCATAAAACAAAAGACTTCAATTAACAGGAGTTAACTTTTAAACCCGTCGTGATGTTTTGGAGAATGTCGTGGAAAACGTCAACAGCTTCCTTGGCGTTGTTTTTGGAGTTTCACGGCGAACTAATTCCCGTGGAGTAACGACGGAGCGTGCTTTGGAAGTCGGGGTCAGAGATGGTTGTAATTTTTTTGGAGTGACCAAGGAATCCGCCACTTTGGCAGGAGTTCCTTTGCTGCCCTGCCCGTAGGGTAACTGAGTGCCTATGATTGGCCTAGGTGGCGTGGATAGCCAAAAAGGGCGCACGATTGGCGATCTGTAGTTATCGTTGCTGTTTGGGTATGGCGTCCCGATGCGTGGTAATATGGTTGGCAAGGCTGTGGTGGTAGTGGTGGTGGTTGTAGTGGTTAAGGTGGTAGCGCCCGGCGACGGCGTCAGAGGTAGCCCTTCCATGTTAGTTGGACCTGTAAGAAAATTAGCAGAGGTTTTGGAGAGGTTAACGATGCTGATTTCTCACGTCGAACCCCTAGATTACATATTTATAATTAACATTCACAATTAATTGAAATAAATATTTCTATTGATATTCGATTGAACGTCCACTTCATCACTAGACTTTCAAAACCGGATTGAATGAAAAGCAATCAACATCGTATCCTAACCGTACAACCGCTGAATGACAGCGACATCTCTTGGAGAGATGGAAAAGTTGGGAGTGTAGGAGCTGTAGAGGGCATACATGATGTCCCTATAGTCGGGTGAGTGGTTTAGTCCTAAGACATGGCCCAATTCGTGGGTAGCTACGCTAAGAAGGTTATAACCTGGGTGGGTGTTATTATTATTATTAATGTTATTATTATTAATGTTATTAATATTATTGTTATTATTATTATTTTATTAATTGCTTCTTAGGTAATCATCGACATGAGGAATGTCTACTTGTAATTGTGATTCAACTGACCTTTAAAGGTCTTGACCTCTAATCAACAACAACAACAAAAAAACAATAGCAACAGTAACTCATAAGGTAGCACCTCCCATCAACAATAACAATGAGAACAACTACATCATCAATTCAACCAACAACATACCGTTATAAGATCCTACGGTCCAATCTTCGGAATCATCGTAGTGAGTCCTTCCGTCAGTTGGAAAAAAGGTGTGTGCCAAGGTGTTTCCAGTTTTTCCACCGCCTGGTCCGTCGAATGGAAATCCGTCTCCATGGTCGCCCGTGGCAAACAAGATGGCAATGTCTGCGAGTTCCCATGGCATGGCTTCTGTTATCACGAGCGGTGTAACTTGTGTCCATTGCTGGTTTGGAAGACAAGTGAAAGCCTTGTGAGGCACGACTTAATCGGTATTGTAGATTAGTAATTTGTCATTTTTCAGCGGCGCAGTGTTTGGTTTATTTGTTGACATTGCTCATTGCTTGTGTTGTTAGTTGTTCGTTTGAGTCAGGGTAGTCGAGAAGGGGAGGGGAGCAGGGGGCTAAGCAACTTTTTTGGATCCGATCCGGTTTTAAAACCTTTTTTTTGCTTTTCCATTAACAAAATGGCTTGATTAAATTGGCATAGGGGCCCGTGGCAGCTGTGCCTAGGGGCCCTAAATTTCTGACGGCGGCCATGATTGAAGTTAATAGTAGTAGTAATAGTATGCAAACCATAACTTGATGGCGACCAAAACAGATTAAATAATATTAACATTGTAAACACTGTTGCTCCAATAAGCACCTAACAAATATCACTTTGCGATTTTCTAACAACTACAAGACGAATGGAATTACTTATAACGAATTATATTACACATTCGTAACATCAATAATTAGTAATAATAATAATAATAATAATTACTATCAATTTATTTCTCATGATAATTCAAATAAGTTCCAATTTGAAGTAATAATCACCCTGAAGGCCTCTTTCATGGTGTCCCTGGTGACTATGGTCGGTAGTTTGAGGGAGTAGGAAAGGAAACGATACCTCAAGTTCAGCATGGGCCAACGTACTAAATAAATAAGACACTTAATTAATATTTGAATAAATAACAAAAGAAAACGATTATTAATCAACGTATTTAAATAATAAAATATCGCAATTAATAATATTACATCAATAAATTATATAAATCATTCGTCCAGCAAAAGTCTAAAGAATCAGAATAGGACTTCAGATTCTAACAATCGTTCTGCCTCTTCCTTCTGCTCCTGAAGCCTGACTCAGTGACTCCACATCTGGGCTTCCTCATCAAGGTCGAGGTCTCGTTGTCAAGGACGCCTATTTGGAAAGGTGTTTGCGATTCGTAATTATATATTAAATTATGAGTTTATTGCTTATAATATATTATAATAATATAATAGCTTATTTAAAGTCCAATCGTCCGCCACTAATATTTTTATCCTAACCCTCTTAGAATTGTTATTTTTAGCTTGCCAATCAGCGATAGACTTTTCAATTGCAGTTGTTGCATTACATAATCAGGCGTCGTCATCGATAGCACTGCACGATTGTTATTGCAACATTTGATTTATTCAAATTGATTTATTAATAATAATAATAATAATAATATTAATGATAATGATAATAATGATAATAATAATAATAATAATAATAATAATAATAATAATAATAATAATAACAACAACAACAACAAAAATAATAATAATAACAATAATGAATAATAAAATATCATCTATGAAGATAAATAAGCAATAAAAATCAATTATTATTATTGTTATGATTATTATTATTATTATCATTACTGTTATTATTATTATCATCATCATCACCTGTTTCTTTGAGTCCAACACTCCTTTGGAAGTCCTTCAAAGCTTTCGTGTGGTCGTCAGTTTCTGAAGGACTGCTGAACGAGTTTTTGGTCAAACCAATTATCTTACGCTTGGGTTGAAGATGGCCGTATTTTTCCAGATATGCCTGAGTAAAAATAACAAAACTTGAAATTGAATTTAAAATTTAATTATTTAAAATGATTGATAATATTTTTTAATATTTAAAAATTATCTTAACGTAATTGTTGGCATAAGGTATTTATTGTTTTGTATAACGCTGCGAGCATCCAAATATTCGTCCAAGTAGAAATGTTTTAACAGACTTGAACAATTTACTGAGAATCTGATTTCAATGTTATGGCAACATCATTATTTTTCGTTATTATTATTATTATTTTTTTTGCTAAAAAACGTAAATATTCTTGTTAAATATATCATGATGGAGTTTTTGAAGGTCGTTTTTGGACGACCAGTGCAAATGCTTCAAGCAGCCACTGCTTACTTAAGCAGGAGACAGTCACTGCTTACTTAAGCAGGAGATAGGCACTGCTTACTTAAGCAGGAGATAGGCACTGCTTACTTAAGCAGGAGATAGGCACTGCTTACTTAAGCAGGAGACAGTCACTCTGACGCTCTCAAAGCAGCAAAGAACATGATCGGAAACACAATTCTAAGTCTGGTTCAACCACGAGTTGCTACCCATTGTTGCTACCCACAACACCATTGTGTCGGTTGCAAATAACCAGCCAAGTGTGACCGTCCAATTATTATTACAATAATTTCTGTCATAATAAATCATGTTCTTCGTCGCCATCAACAATCTTGCACTACTACATGTTATAACATTCTAAAAAAAGATCTCAATCTATCAATATATTTTCTTGGTTTTCACATTGTTCATTGTATGATCCGGCGAGAGGTTCGCCCGTGCTGGTAGTTAATAATAATATTAACAATAATAATAATAATAAATAATAATAATAATAATAATGATAAAAACAATAATAACAACAAAAATAATAATAACAATAATAATAACAATAATTGTATGTAACAATATCATGTTATATATATATATAAGAATAGAATGTTATTAACAATAAATCCGCCGTCGACTGACTGTCACCTATACAATATACCAATGGGTCATTTGGACAGCCCTTATTCTGGGGGTCTCACTCCCCGGACTCCCCTTAACCTGTACTTGTCATTGCGTTGTAATTCATGGGAACAGAAAGTTGATGAATGGTCACGCATTGGCATAATGGTTGCATGTTTCGAAGATCCAGGTAAGAACAACCTACCACAACCTGTAATACATCAATAACATTTAGCTGTTTCTAGGTCAATTGACTACTTTAAGAGCTTGAGAATGAATGTTGAATCTAAAATTACATTTATTCGAGACTAGAATTCCATAGCAGAAGAAAGTATTGCAATTTTACTAAACCAAGAATGACCGCAAAAGCCATTCAAAGCTGAAAAAGACATCACAAANCAACAACAATGAATGATCATAATAATAATAACAATAATAACAATAACAATAATAATAATAATAACAATAATGATGATAATAATAATAATGATAATTAATAATAATATTAATATTATTATTATTATGCATTAATATTAATATATTCCCAGTTTGATTTAAAAGCACCATCACAATTATATTTGAATTCATCGTTATCATCACAGCAAATCACCAATAAATACGGATTAACAATAACTGGGTTTGGAACCAGGGTTGCCATACCTCATGCATGACTTGATGAATAGAAATGAATGAACGATTGAAATAAATTCACGAACGAATGAAAGAATGAATCAGAATTTATTCACAGAGTACTCAAACTCAGTGTTCAAAATATTCAGTATTCACGTAGAAAGGGCGTCGTCTGAAAATTGTTCAGAATAGGAATTTTTCGACTTCCATACCGCTGAGAAAATATTCGATTCCTGATCTGCAAGGAAATCTTCAACGTCCCAAAGGACATAACTAGACTATTGGTAAAATATTAATCATATAATAATAATAATGTCAGCATTAGAGCATTCGTTTAAACAAGGAACTCCAGAGGTACGGTGTTCGAGTCCCAGCTTGCCTCAGATTATCAGAAAATGCGGGAAGTCTGATCCTACAAAACGTTCTCAAAGGCTCAAACATATGCCGTACCAAATACAAACTCTCTGTCCTAATGACCTGAGTTGAAATCTGTGTTGATCTAATCCTGAGCTCCAGCAGAGTTAGCAGTACAAAATATCGGCCAACATACTATTATTATTTATTTAAGTGGTTGCTAAGTTTTTTATTAGTTTTTAACAATTATGTTTCTAATTCAACGGATGGAAATACCAAAGTCTCGGTCATCAGAGGCATAGCTAGGGGGCATCGGCTGCCGGGGCGAAACTGATAATTTGGTGCTTCTAATTCCCTTAACATTTGGTATCCAATTTTGATAATTTGGAGTTAATTAATTAATTAACCCCTCGCTTATCAATATCAATTTGGCGCCCCATAGCCCCCTAGCTAAGCCACTGTCGATCATGGCTTTGTTACAAAAGGAATATAAAATATGAAAAGCCAAAGCGAAACTTTTAAAATAAATAATAATGGGAATAAGAGTACTAATAAAATCTAAAATAAATTAATAAGTAATATTATCGGTAATAAAAAAGAAATAAAAAAAATAGTATCAATATTATTATCAATTAAATAATTGTAATAAAATAATGAAAAAAAAAATATATATATAAATAAAATTGTATATAAGATTTATATATAAAATAAATAAAAGAAATAAAAAAAAATAATAATATTAATATTATTACCAATCGAATAATTGTAATAATTATTAGTAATCAGTGCTATCGGTAAACAAGTTGAAGATTGAATAGAGAGGGCGTTACTCGTAAATCAGCCTTCAAAACAGATCTCTAAAGATTCTCGTGCGAACGGACCGAGCAGGTCAAATGAGTCAAAATCGAAAATTCAAAATTAAAAAGACAAAAATATAAAGTTTTTTTTTATTAAAAATATAATTAATTGGTGACGTGATGAATTCAATTTTTTTAAATTTAATTTTAATTTTGGTGCATCGCACGAATTAGGCAAAAATCAACTGACAAGAAGGAAATGGTTTATGATTGCTTTATGATTACTGACCATTGGCTTGAAATGTATGATTTTGTCAGAAGGGAAAGTGAAAAAAACCATGAATTCAATCAGGAGATCAAAATGTGATCAGGTTCACATGAGTTAGCATTTTGCATTTCGCATTCGCCCTCACATTTGACGAAAGATAGCCAATACGCTGACATTTTATGTCATGGGTTATGGTTAAGGTTATGGTTTGGAACAGGGTTTGAAGGTATGACCTCTAACCTTAGTCAAGATAGACATTGATGCACTGATTGGAAATGATAACAAGTTTTGATTAAGCGAATAGTTGAAAGACCTTTGGTGACCTAACTTGCCATCCGGCACAATACAAACGCCGAAATGTAAGAATACAAGACTTAAGCCTTTCTTCCTTAGATTCGTCTCGTTAGACAAATGACGCTAAGAACTATAAATATTTCTTGAGACTCTTGATGGGGCCTTCTGGTGGGGATCTTCGGAGAATTGACCCCTTCGACGGTTGTTTCTGCCCTGAATCCTCTCAGAAGCTGGGTATCATGACCGGTGATCAGCCTCCCATCCCTATCCAATTGTTCTCGTTTCACATCAACACAAACCTTTCGAGACATGACTTCTTCATTCGACCTTCTTTCCTTCCCACAAACTTCTCCGTAATTCTTTCCGGCTCTTTCGAAGTCGCCAAGAAAATTCACGAACAAATCCGCGAGAGCTTCGCCGTTTGAGAACATTTGGTGATGTACATATTGACAGTAATTATTAATGTGTAATTATAATTAAATATAATTATTAATACGTAATTATAACTTAATATAATAAAGTGTTATCAATAAAACTGAACTGATCTCCAATCTCACCACAACATCTTCCTCATTCAGTTTTGGAATGGCAGCTCCCTGATTGGTCCCAAGGAAGCAGACGGTGATAATGATGATGAGGACAGTGAATAATAAGCCAATACTTGAAGGCATTTTTGACTCTAAACTGGCAAGGATTGCGAAATATACAATTTGACGGAAAGTTCAAGTTGGTGTCAAAAGAGGTCAATCGCAGTTCAGCCTGAGGTCGGATCTTTAACCTTCAAGCCTAGTGCATACCAGAAAATATCTTTTCTTTAAGCTTGGTATTCTGTTGATATGATCAATTAGTATCTAATAAAATATATTATTCAAAAAAAAATCAAATGTCATTTTTTGAAAATTTAATGTTATTGAAAAAATATCAAATATCAAGCGTTACTTGATTCAAATTAAGAAAAAAGATTCAATTGATTTTCATTAAATCTATGCAAAATACAAACCCGTAATCTCAGACTCACAAGCAATATCCCAGGATATTCTCTTTATATTCACTCAAATACGTCACTATGTGTGACTCATCATCATCATCACCATCATCATCACCATAGTCACCACCAATCCGCGTCAAGCTCAGTTCTGAGTGACCTCTGTCCCAACTTTCTGATCTTGGATTCTGAGATTCGTCGAGGCCTTAACAACTGCTGACACTCCTTTTACAGCTGTCAATGGAGGACAGCTTGCCATTGTTCATGGGTTTTATTCTTGTGTTCGAGGTCTTTGGTGTCCGTTCGTAGGTGATTAATTTGTATTTCAGAAGGAGTTGTTTGTTTAAAGTTGAATAGATGGCTGCTTTGCTAACGTTTATGTTATTGTTGTATTATTGTTGTTGTTGTTTTCGTGGTGATACAGCCAACAATAAATTTAAGGTTTTTAGAAGAAGCAAGGGATGTTTTGATGTTATCCTCATTACTCAATTATCCCCCATTTAACTCGTCTAAGTAACTATTAGCTTTAATTAGCTTTTAATTTTTTTTTATAGCGAATTTAGAAAAAAGGGTTTTTTGTAGTCCTTCCTTGAAATGTAAGCTTAAAAATTAATTTACAGTCTAAATTACATGTCACTTAACGTCTTCTGAATCTGTCTCTAAATGACGACAAAGTTGTAGTCGACACATTCAGAATTTGTTGTGAAAGTTAAAATGACAAGACACACCCTCCTAAATATCAACAATATTTTTAGCAACAATTTTATAGTTGAAAAAATTTAGTTGAAAATATTTACGCGAACACCATCGTATTGTCACATGTCACCCATTAACAATAACACTAACATTCATTTCGAGTAAACTAAATAACGAATCTAGCTCCTCTAACAAGTTTCAGTTGTGACAGAGGTGTGATGGTTTCCATTGACAGTGCAACATGCAATAACTTTCCCAGAGTTCCTTAGATTCGTGTTTAAGGATATTGCCAAAGAGATTCCTGTCGGTAAACCAAACGTTCTGGTTGTGGACTTTCGACCCCTAGAATTGATTAAGTCCCAGCTTTGAATGTTTGTCACTTTATACTTACATTTTGTAGCAGAAAGTATGATTTCAAAAATAATGTCTCAATTTTCCTCCACAAATCATAATTTTTTTTAAATTTATGTTTCAATAAATCAGGATGTTACCGATGCATTTCAGAAACCAAAAGGAAAGCATGAAAATTAGAAAAAACTATAAATGCTATGAAACATCTAATATAATATTTTTCTATATTCTTATATATATATTTATTTTAAATTTAATTGATAAATTTTAATGCCAATTGTATCTAGTTTTGTTTTAACATAATTTGCATTCTTGTGATGATCCAAAAACGAATGTCGATTAGTTTCCCGTGGCTGATGAAATGGCCAATCAGCTTCTTCAAGGACAAAAGAATGGTTTACATTGTTGATCTTTTAAAACGGCCCTCTAGCGTTGAACCCTCAAACTTCAAAGACTTAATTGTAAATGTCTGAATAATTTCATTTTACGTTCTTATTAATCAATTTAGCAGCTAAAAAGGTAGTAGTGTAATTATAATAAATGAGGGGGCATTGTACTTGTTTTCATTCATCAAATAATCAGTTCATAGGTTGGTGGTATTATCAATTAAAACCATGCTAGCATATTATCCCTGAATGATTACATGGTCGACTTTGTACACGTCTGGAATGGCAAGGTAGGATTATCGTCATTGTACCATAGAATAAGTCCATGTGACATCCTTCCCGCTGAATGGGGTACTTCAGACGTGATCTTGAAGTCAGTGTAGTCTGTCTTCAGCAATGGTCCGATCAATTGTTGGCAGACAATCAATAAATGACATTGGTACAAAACAAATGAGGCCACGTCAACAAATGAATTGATGAATGAAGTCATTAAATACACTAATTGGAATGGAGTATTGTTGGATTAGTAGAATATGCTTTTAAAGATTTCCCTATAAATAGGGATTTTTGTCGCGTTAGTTAGAAGGCAGGTATTACTACATCGGACGAGAATGGTTAAATCATATTCAACATTGATATAGTGTAGCAATATAGATCTTTGGCTGCTTTAATTAGAAATGTTCACACATTAAAGTGAAATCTTATTGATACTTTCAGAGATTTGGAGCAATAGAAGTAGTGCTTCTACTTATAGTTTGTGTTCATCAGTCGGCTTCGATTGGCAAAGAAGGTGGTACTTTATTCGACATGTCTTTATTAAACAACTTCTTTTTTGCTGCTAAACTAACCTATCTGTCGTTTGGATATCGCAATTTTATGCATGCATATATTTTATTCATATTTTTTATTCATATATTCATATATATATATATATATATATATTATTCATATATGTAATAAGCATTTAAGACCAAATACATTCAAATACTTAAATGCAAAATAATAGTCACATTGACACTGAAAAATGTCAGATAATACGTAAAGGAGTTCGTAAAATAAAGCGATTCTGTTGAGGATTGTAAGGAGGTGGTGCCAGATAACGCTTTTTTTTACAATTTACAATCGAAAACATCTTAAAAAGTTAAATTACTTGCAGTCAAACCGCGATGGATCTACAACGACAACAAGAACAGCAACTCAAAGTCATTACCGGACTCCATTCAAGTCGACCTTGAACTTGAAACTGGTAAAATAACCTTGAACCTAATTAGGAAATTGGAGGGGTCGAACAAGCAGCCTTTGATACTAACCAAGTTGGGAGGTCAAAGGTCGATTTGGAAAAGTTCCGAAGATGAAGTTAGTCTGATAACAAGAATAAAACTATATTTATTGCTCAAATTTAGTAATTTTAACTGAAATTTTTAATCTCTTTCAAATCATGTAACAAAATTAACATGCCATCGAAAATATTGATTCCAGCTCTTGGGCACCTACAGTGATCTCTTGCTCGATGCCTCTGCTACTGTGACCATCAAGAAAGTCGACGGTGTCGAAGAAATTCTTTATGTGAGTTACTGATATTAGTGTTGACGATGAAATATTAATTTCAAAGTCAAGTTTTAAACGTTAAGTTAATTTCCAATGCATTGGTTATTATATTAAATAGTAAATGTTAATTATTAAATATTATTTATTCATTATTAAATATTGTATAGACTTAAATTAACTTTTATTATCTAGTGTTAATACTTCTCCAGTAGAAATGTTTTCGAATGGAAATCATTAGCTTTTTACTCTCAAATAAACTAATTTAATTACTATTTATCTTGACTAAAACCTTGCATTGAACATCTCGTCCGTTGCTGAATGAATTTTATATCTTTTGGTGCTATCTTGTTATAAAATTCATGTTTCTAATTTATGGCCAGCACTTATAAATGAATTTTCAACATCACATCAGATGATCTCATTTAATCACGGAGACAAATCATACTCCTTGGGACCTAGTGCCATCTTGGAAGACGATCTTATTTCTGACAATTCAGAGAAAGATACAGTTGAAAAGGACAACAAGAACAACATTAAAAATGACGTCGAGAGCAGACATGTGAACATTGATGGGATACCTCACTCACTGTTTGAAACTCCCTCAACAAAACTTATAAATCAATTGGATGATGGTAAATTTATCATTATAAGCTCTTACAATTTGTAAATATTATTTTGGTACTAATCTTAAGCATTTGTAATAATCAGGCTACTCGAAGAGAATCGAAAAAAGATCAGACCGCAGTGCAAAAAAGCGACTAATGACTGTCGAAATATTCACAGTCATAGATTACTCAACATTTGACAAGTGGGTTGCTTGTCTGTTGCTTATGGAAATGATTTAATATTTGGCATTACCATTCATGATAAAGTAAGTCACCCCATTCTTTAAGGTTCTACAACATAAGCAAAGCCAACTCTGACGATGAGAGGAGAGAAGATGCAAGGAAAGCCATCCATTACGTATTCACTCACTTGATGGAAGGAGTACGTTCAATGTTTAAAATAATTTAAACAACTCAACTATTGTAAAATGGTTAATTATTTTTTCTTAAATACTTCAATAAAACTTTCGTTTTTCTTCTTAATAATATCTACAATAATAATATAAAATAATATTGCTATCAATACTATCATTATTATTATAAATAATAATGCTTATTATTATTTTACTTTTTTTGGCTAAAAAAGATAATAGCATAATTAATTAATTAAGGCGTAACTATTAACTAATCCATACAGAAAATTAATCCATAATTAATATTTTCCAATTAGTTGAAAAATAACTATGAGAGAATCGAACACGAAACATTGAAATTCACCACCAAATGGGTTGGAGCATTCATTGCAGAAGTAAGTGATGATGTTGATGATGATCTTTTTATTGTAATATGTTACGAAATTTTATTCAATTCATTCCTTCTTAGAACAATAAGTTTTTTTTTAATCATTCATAATTACATTAGATATATTAATTTTTCCTGAATTCTTGTCCAGAGTATCAGTGATGTATCATTCATGGAAACAACGCGTGTTGATGGGATCGTTAACACTGGACTTGCTTTACAAGGATTGAGGGAATGGATTTCGAATATAAAGTCAAATGAAGCTAATTTCCAGCTGCCGAATTATGATTTCATTGCCGCATTCACAAGGTTGTTATAGTAACCAACAATGCTGATCAGTCTTATGGAACAAGTTAAACTCATGTAACCATCCATGACATAAACACATTTTTTATCTTTCCTACTACTTTTTTGCAGGCATCATATGACTGGAGCGAATGGAGTAGCTTATGTCGGTGGCATTTGCAATAAAGAATATGACATTAGTCTCATCAAATACGAGAAGTATTTTGTCACCTTACAAACCATATCGCACGAGCTGGGACATACGTAAGTTGAACGAGCGCATCTCAAAAGGAAATCAGTTATTAATTTTGAAATTTGCTATTAAATGCAGTGACAATGTTAATGATGTTGGAACTATTTCCGTATCACTCACAAGGTGGCATTCATAAAAATATTTAATAATTATAATATTTATAGCCTCGGCTCCCATCACGACGGCAATAACAACAACTGCAGCTCTGAGGACGACTTCATCTTGAAAAATGGAGTTGTAGATGGCCCACCCAATTCGACCTACTTCTCAAAATGTTCAGTACATGCCTTTGAAGCGCATATTAATTACTTGAACTCGTAAGTAAATGTTCGGTAAAAAAGAACAATTTCGCATTTGCTGATTTAGTGCATCACCAAATGACTTATAAAAATAGTCACAATAAATGTGCATAATACACATTACCGAATTATTGTAAGCATTTCTACATAGAAAATGTTTGGCAACTTGCTATTACGGCTGGAATGATTTAATGGCCAGAATATTTCATTGTATTTACTTAAATAACTATTATTTCATTCTCGTTTACAACGTGTCCATTGCAGAGAGAATAGGAACTGTTTGTTGGATGGAGGAGATGATTTCAACAACGGAATTGAGAAGGACATGTTATTACGATTGAACCCAGGTCAACTCTATGAACCCGACGAACAGTGCAAAATTGCCTATGGTCCCACTTCTTTCTTCGTAGCCGTGAGTGAAAATTTATCAGAACTTTCTAGTCACGATATTCTATATCAACCGTAAATATCACAAATTGTCTTCATATTCTACTGATTACATTATTGTTTTTATCGTTGGTCAAAGACAGAAATTAGTTCCTTGCGTCTGGGCGACTCACACACATATCAATTGTTATAGAAAAGTTAATAAATCCTATCGAAATTAATGAAGGGCGATTATGAGGGCTATGAGTTGTGCCAGAAGATCATGTGCAGACATGGAGATGGATACGAAAGTGGAAACTTCATGCCCATGGATGGAACCACCTGTTCAAACGGGGCTTGGTGTCGCATGGGTAAATGTGTACCCGATAGCAGGGCTCCGAGAGCACCAAGTATGTGGAAGCTATATGGTTGCATGTGATTGCTCAATTTTAAAGTTTTTCCTTAATACATGAATATAATCGTGTTCTCATAAGTATTAATAATTAGTAGCAATTATTCAATGGATAGTGATAAGTTATTGGTTACGATAAATGTAATAATAATAATAAACTACAAATAAATTTGACTTTAATAGCGCAGTGCATCTACGGTGACTATAGGTCAATCATTCGAGAAAGCAAATTAGATATGAATGCATATTGTAAAGAACATGTTAACAATCCGAACGTGTGCCAGAACTTCACAGAGAAATGTTGCATATCATGTGAAGACAATGGAATCATGAATGGAGGTGAATACATATAACATTTTTTTTAGATGATAATAATAAATTAATAATAAAATTATAAATTATTTTGGTGACTATATAAACAATGCCAACATTAACTTGTTTTGTTCAATTTAATTTTCTTCCTTGATATTAATTACAATAAATATTAAATTTAGCTGTAACTCAATATTTAGTGACTAATCAATAATTGCATATTAAAAGTGTTTAATTACTTAAATAATTGACAAATATTACGTTTAAATAGGATGTGAAGACATCACAGATGAATGCTCTACCCTCGAACCGAGAGACTGCTACCATGATTATTATGCAACCTCCTGCTGCAAAACATGCAGCTCTCTCGTCCAGAACCCGGATGATGCCTACTGTCTCTATGGAGACCGAGGAACAGGTTGTTCAAAACTTGCACCAGAAATCTGTCACCTGTCCACTCGATTCTGTTGTGGATCCTGTGCTGGTTATCGATCAACTACCACCATTAATTAGAGCTCTTCCTCTCCAGTTACTAGAACGGTCTTTTCCACAGCAAAAATATCAAACTTGGAAAACAAGTGGATTTAACTTAAAAATGTTAAAATATAAACAGTTTATCATCGACAAGTTCGAAACTATTGAATAAATTGTTCAAGAATATTCTTTGATTCTTTGGCATCTGTTGATAAACCATTATTTAACCATTTCCATAGATTTTTCGTTGTTTGGCGTCCTAATATAGTCGAGTTGCACAATCATTGGATATTCCTTGTCCAACGATTTATTCCTTGCTATTTCTCAGTCAACTTAAAAGCTGTTAAAAACTATGGGCAACATGGTCATGGTTTTCATTTGTTACTTGACAATTAATTTATTAACTCTATTTTAACTTCATGACCTTTCGAACTAATCTAAGGAGCAGATTTAGGTTCTGTGGCTTTGCGGCTAAGAATGTTTTCTGGCGGGCGGACACGGTGAGCTACTGTTACAGATGTGAAGTCAGATGGCTATCTAATGGGAAATTTCGGTCACGTTTCTGGGCACTGCAAAATAGTGTCTATCTGTTTCTGTCTGAAATAAATGAATTGCTTACAGAACGGGAACATCTGCTGAACGATAACCTGGCATTTTTGGTGGACCTCTCATTTAAACTCTTTCAATGCGAGACTTCAAGGAAAAGACAAACTGTTCAGAAATTTGTGACATATTTGCATAAAAAATGAAACGATTGTGAAAATGGCAGGATCTCAATCAAGCCATGCCAACAAAGAAATCGCAGAACCGAGAAATTAAAAATAACAATTGGGATGGAGTATTGAGGTGTATCATTGTTTTCATTGTTGGATTGTAGTCTTTAGACAATGAGCCTTTACTGTTTATCTTTACAAATCCATACATTTGACAATGGAGTCAAATGGAGTCATGGAGGTTACACAGGTGTTAATATTTTTGGACAATAACTTCAATTGCAACACTAATGCTTTTGGCTTGTTTCACTAGTTGTCTTGGTCTTTGCCCTGCAATTGTTGTCTCGAGACACCACTTTGTAACGACTCGACTTGTTTCGTCTCCAACGCACATTGCCAGTCCAGCCTCATCTCTTCTTGACATTCCTGGATTTGACGTCACACATATGTAGCCATTGACCCATTAATACTTCTAAATATCTTGGTGCATGCGCTAGGATACCCTTAATTTCTTGATAAAACGCAAAAATGAAATTTGTTTGAGTATTTAGCAAATTTGCTTAATTATACACTTAAGGTAGTTTCTAGAAAATCTGATGATGCTATTGCGAGGGATCCAATAATAATAATAATTAAT
>MPNW01001010.1:0-20058 GCA_011800805.1 Hirudo medicinalis
GATTGATTTGATTGATTGATTGATTGATTGATTGATTGATTGATTGATTGATTGATTGCTTGATTGATTGATTGATTGATTGCAAAGGACAGGATCTTTTCAAATACGTAAACAATTGAAACCATGGTCAAGAGTGTAGAGTCTCGCTTTAGTTTATTAATGTAATTATATCATTATTTAAAACCAGAAAATCTCTCGTCCAAAAATTGCTCCACCAACATCCTTACAATCACCGTTGTTACCATCAACACCAATCACCACCATAGTCATCATCGTCGTCATCTCCTTCATCTTCCGTGTCTTCCAGCGCAGACATGATAAAAAAGAATAGCATTTCCACCATAAGCTGTTTCAAACAGATTATTTTCCAAGGAAGACCGCAAATCAATACACACGCACTAACCTTTTGAATGTTAACTGTTCTCATTTCCATATCAATAGATATCATTATTTCTCAATGCTAGCATGATATTAACATAATGTATGCAAATATACCAACTCGAATGATTGTTTACTACACACAATCTTGTTCGATCTTGACAGACCGATGTTCTCCGAAGTTCACATTTTTTTAGCGCTCAAAATTATCCAAAATTTATCATCTAACTGATGTGTTCTTTTCATTGAAATTAATTATCTGTATTTTGATTGATTTGTATTCAAATTAGATTGATAAAAATATATTTATGTAATTGTCGTCGTAGTTTTATTTAACAACCATAATTACAAACACAAATTAAAAAATCTAGCGATAACAACGAAAAATCTTAATTAATTTAATCAATTTTAATTATCAGTGATCACTTTTAAACGCGGCCTCTGCTCTCGACGCTCGAAGAAAATATCGTCTGCGTTCTTAATGTCGTACGTCTCATTTATACGGGCCTCGTTCATGTCCGCATTTCTCGTCTGGCCCCCAGACACTCTGTTTCGCCAACCGGCATCGCTTCGGTCGATAATAATTAAGTAAGAGTAATTAATTTTGCAAATTGTTTATTTTGTTTGTCGGCGTACAGCTGGAATCTGTTTGGTTTGGAACAGATTCAAGTACTGCTCGAGAGTGAGCACCACCAGGCGATCTGTGTTTGACTTACATGTTCTTAGATTATTAGCAAATAAACGTGATAGCTTGCATGGAGAATGATTAAAGTGATTAAAATTGATAGAATAGGTGGACTTGGAATGAGTGAACGAGTGAGTAAAAGGATGCGAAGCTATGTGACCGGTGTATAAACTAAGAGCTTGATGGAGAATGGCTGGTGCAATTTGACGCTAAATGGTCGGCAATATAAGCGGACCCCTTCAAAAGGACACGCATTCAAATGCCCGGTCTTCCTTTCCTTCATTCATTTCCAATCCTTCGCTCATTCGTCTTCTCACTCCTGTTCATTCGTTCACTCATTCCTCCGACTGTTCACTCCTCTCCCCTGTTAGTGTTAGGCCTTTTCTCCATCTATTCGTTCAATTTATCTGACCATCGTCATCGTTTGATGATAAGGAGCCATTCTTCGCTAAAAGCATCCTCGATGGCTTTAAATGGATTCTGGTGTTCAGTCTTTTTGGTAATTGTATAGAATTTTGAAAAATAAAAAATTACTTTTAATAAAAAGATATTATTTATTTACTGGATATTACATTTAAACGGTAATAGATCATAATTATTGAAGTCGTGGTAGGTAAAAGTGTATGGAAAATCAAATATTCTGCCTGCAATATTGTGAATATTTTATGAAATACTTTAAGCACTTTGGCATTTAATAACTTGCACAAGATAATTTCATGAGAAATCGCATTGACGCTGGGGATTACTTGTAAGCTTCGTTAGTAGTAATGGATTGTTATCACGAATCAGCGTATCACGGATGTAAAACCAAAATTGCAAAATAATGGTAATAACCGCATTAACAAATGTTTATTAAAATTGTTAATAAATTATATTTATATATTATTAATAAATAATATATCTTTGTATTTATATTTTACTATTTATAAATAATATATTTATTATTTATTAGTTGGTTATTAATAAAGATTAGTGACTTTAATGACTCGAATTACTTATTTCAAACTACAGCCATATGTGTCAATGAGTTTGGACGAACAAATTTCTTCTCGCCAAATTTCATACGCCATTTTAAAGGATTACCAATGAGAATTCTTATTAATAATTAAGATGTTTCTGAATAGTTTCGTTATTTTTTAAAAATTTAAAATTTCCATTACTTTTCTCCTTCCTAAATCCGTCTAGTTGGAGCTGACTCAGGGCCGATGAACGCGCAAGTTCGGATGGAAAATATGGCCTCGTCGGAAGTCGTCAATAAATAGGGATGGGCGATTCGAGAGGACGAAAACAGCTTCATTAACTCGATCCTATGGCGCACGTGCCTCTCTGAAAATTTTATCTCCAGTGGATTTCTAAATCAATTCCAATGTCCGGGGAGGTGGAAAGAGCCTGCATGTTCCATTCCATTCCAGATGGCCGCCGTCCGAAATCCGGAGTCGCGCGTTTTTCACGGACTTCGGTTCTGGTCGCTTTCTCCTCTTTCACTCCGTCCAACCGTTGATGGATTCATGGCTTCCATGAGCGGATCGGATTTCGATTCGAAATGATTTCTGCGCCTTAAGCTCCGCCTGTTACTGTCATATTTTCGGGTTTCATAATTTCCAATCAAAATATGATTAATGGAGCATGAACAAAAAGGTATTTGTCTGCACCTGAAAGAATTATTTATTTTTTAAACTAAGAACCGCCATGAAAATTGTGACGGTTGATATATAAAGTGTATTAATGTATATTTCCATGTGAGGGTATATTAAATTATTGTTATGCTTATGAATTGATGCCCCAAGGTCAACAAGAAGTAAAAGGTTGATAAGTGCAGTCGTTCTAGCAGGTTTCATAATACCTTCGGGTATTTATAAAAAAATAAATAAAGGCATTTTACTCAAAAAAATCTTGTTGAAGCAATAGTTGGAAATTTGAAATTTCAATCTCTGGAATGATCAGTGGACACGTTCCTCCATCCATGCGTGGTGCAATGTACTTCCCCCTTTCCTCGTACTTGACAGACAGAAGCAATGGAATTCATTCCATGTGTTTGCGTGTGTAAAGGAGATTCATTAACCCATGGAAAGGCAGTCGGGCGTGGAAAAGATCCCATTGTCTTCGAAAATTCGAGCTTCTTACCGGAGCGTTCCTTAAATTTGTTCTGGTTTACGAGCAGCGTGATGCTCAATTTGGAGGTACATATAAATTTAATTATTAGGCAATTCCATTTCGAATATTATTATAATCAAAAGATTTTGTCCTATTTATGTCAGTGGTCCATTTTGACTCTGAGAGTAACTGTTCGCAGAAGTGAGTCAATATTTACAGGCCAAAGTCATTCACTCCTAGGAATGAATGTCCATGCTGGCTGGCATGTGCTTCACATCATTGTTCATATTCTGCCATTGATAAACTGTTAATTTAGTTCAAATGAATGATGAGGTATTTCGATGCAAACTTTTACTTACTTTATGGAATCGTAAATGCACTTAATGGCATTCTCTAAATAAAACTTGATTTGCTGCGGTGAATGACTCGGTTAAACATGGTAGAAAGATTAAGTCATACAGGTCGTTGTTCTTCAAGGATAATCTTACCCCATTGTCGATGGAGAAACGAACCAGTATGTCCGTAGCGATTCATCTAAAAATGTCGGTAGTAACTGAGCCGCGGGCGTCGCTCTGCAGATATTCACGGTCAGCAGGATTTCTGCATTTTTCCTGACTGGATAAGGGGCATAAAAGATTGTTTATGGCACTAGGCGCAGTAATTAAGAAACCTCATTATGTCTATACACGCATGTCTAATCGCAGGGAGATTGTGATTTGTCAGATAGCTTTTAGCATGACGATGGAAATGAAGATACTTTGATATATCAATATTTTAATTAACAATTTAGCAAATATCTTGGTTTCGATCATGGAAGGCAAACCTACAGATTATGACATTGATAAAAAATAATCTTGTTTTGTTTTATGACAGAATAATGCATTCACAGATTTTTATTTTAAATTGAATTTTTATCGGCCAGCAAACAGACCTTGTCTAAATTTAAAAAGAATTTTCTATCGGCTTCAATAAAATTTAAAATAATTTTTTAATATGAAAAATTAATATTATTTTATAAAATATTTAAACAAATATTAATTAAAGGTAAATGTTAAAATATTTGTCGAACTTGAGCCATGGTCTCTAGCTGTTGCTAAAAGGATTGGTGTGCTAATTGCGATATAGCACATTATTTACATTCGGCGTAAAGTTCTTTCTGTTAATAATGCTACCATAAAAACGTAAATATTGTAAAACTGGAGGAAATTTTATGATCATTCTTGGACTTTTGATGGATTTTAACCTCGGAACGAAACAAACGTTGTCTCAGTGAAAAACATCTGTAATATCTAGAAAAGGTTTAGCGTTCCGGAAATCGGTTATTAATTTATCGCAGAGATCCGTTTTGCCGAAAGTTGTTTTTTAACTTTACAGTTTAGCATTTCGTACTTCAAAAAACAAAAACAAATGGATGACCACGATACAGAAGTCAATAGGAGTAGATCAGAACCGATAGGCAGTAATCATTTGAACGGGCATGATTTAGAATCTGGTCGTGATTCAGATGCACCTCCTACACCTTTATCATCATCTACAAGTGAACATGAAGGTAATCATTCTCACCACCAACAACAAGGTCCTGTAGAAGCTGGTAATGATGTTGAACCACCACTGCCACCACAACAACAGAATAATGACATACCACAGAATCAGCAACATCCGTTTTTTAATGTTCGAGACAGACTTTTTCATGCCTTGTTCTATCGAATCGCCGTGACCTACGCTCGATCCGTGCCAAGGTCCTTCAGAATTGCTATAGAAATATTTGCCCTTTTTAAGGTTTGATGTTTGATTTATTTCGAATTAAAAGGTTATATTATTTGGAATGATGTGATAACTTAAATGCCTTGGTCATCTTATTGCAATGTCAGGGCACGTAATTTATAGTCTCGTGTCAAACGACTTCAGCTCTTTCTAGAATGCGACGACATCGTCTGCTGCGTAATGATGATAATGAAATCAGATTTATAAGTTGGTTGTTTGGATTATGAATTGTTGCTTGCTTTCAATAAGTTTGTGCTTGCAAGGTAAGTTTAAGCTTTTAAGCATGATGCGTCTGCTGTGATGACAGAAAAATCTTATTTGTCAGAGTTTGGCATGCTGCACAAACATTAACTTTAAATCTCATTTTTTAAAGGAAAATTTAAGAGTTTTCTGAGATTTTGTTTGATTTTTTGTTTTTGATTAAACTGCTTGGTTTCACTAATTGGACCCCATTCTACGACAGGCTTTGGTTCTACTGTTCGTCCTCTGCTACATCCACGTTGTTTTCACTCGGAACCCCATCCAGTGTCTCGAGCATGTCAAGGACACTTGGCCCAGAGATGGAATCTTGAGGGTCGAGATACTCAGCAATGCCCCGCCCAATTACAGCATCATCCAATCGTACAGGAAAGAATACAAGGACCTCGAGGGCTTCAAGGAAGATCCCGACGTCGCCCAATCCGACGCCAAGCACAATCTTTCGGATTTACTGGACTTGCCCGGAGACATTTTTTCCAAGTCGAAACTGGAAATAGAAGTCTCTCTTTCTGAGGACATTTTGCAGAAGGTCACAGTGGACGAGACTGATTATGAGAACAGTACATTTTCAGACAATAGCAAGTGAGTCTAAAGAAACTGGTTGTTTATGCTGGAGGGGAATTTTTTAGACCCGGTCGGCCGACGATGCATCGAAGTCGTCCGTCTAGTGCTCGGGCACGACGTTTCGTCTGTCGCAAACGAGCGATAAGTCGGTTAGGCTGCCATTAGCCCACAGTCCACGCAATTACTCTTTTTAATGGTTTGGTTGTCTGCCAAAAAATGATTGCCACATTAGCAAATACGTTGGTTCCTGTGAGCGAGCAGGAATACCACAGGTTTATAAGTTATTGATATTAATTTTCCTTTTATTGTTTATCAATGAATTTACATTCGACAATAAATGGACGTCGATCGGACCGCACGACGACGTGTAATATTGTTCTGATCTTGACAGAGCAGAGGCTGCCGTGGAGGCAAAGGATTCTTCGTCTCACGAGAGCAACCAGTTCTTCGGCTCGAGTCTCAGCGACTTCGAGATGCTCACCAAATTAGGTCGGTGAAAGAATTTGTGAATGAATGATTGGGAGGATAACTTGTCCCTAAAATTAATTCATCACATGAAGTCGTACATGGTGTCTAGGTAGTAGATAAAGGACTGGCACATGAATAGGATATAAAGGTTGCACGGCTTATGCATGGCGATCGTTACACGATTCCGACATCATAATCCGACCGTAGCTCGGAGGCTGCCCGGGAGCTGAGTCGACATTTCAGCCGAGTTCTTTGGCGGACGAGGCGGTCGGCACCTTTATTGTAAAACAAGGCATTTGCGTTAATATCCTACATAATGATGTTTAGATTGTTATTCTTTGAGACTTTTTATCATCACCTCTCTCTACTTAAACAGTATCTCCCGAGGTAAGGTACATCGTGGAATACTCACTCGAGTACGGCTTCCTCAGGCTGAGCCCGAAGACCAGACAGTCCCTCAACATCTCCGTCATGCTCGTTACCCTAGGTGGGTGTGCCGACTGTTACCGTTTCGTTTTCTCGACCTCTGCGGCCGCAACCTTTTTTTAAGCCATAAATTCCTTTTCCAGACCCCATGAAGGAAGCCTGCTTCGGAGACGGCCTGAGTCGATTCCTGCTCGACGAGTTCCTGGGATACGATGACGTGCTAATGTCGAGCATCAAACAGCTGGCAGAGGAGGAGTCGAACAAGGGTTGGTGGTCTCGGAACGTGTTGTCGATTGTGTGCATTGTATTTAGGTCGAGTGGTGTGTTGTTATTTTTGTGGTGAAAAATATTATACAATATATATATAAAGTGCTCCTTTTAATTTGCATACGGTAGTATTCTCGTCATCGTCAGGCTACCTGAGAAACGTGGTGAGCGGGGAACACTACAGGTTCGTCAGCATCTGGATGGCCAAGAGCTCTTACTTTGCTGCAGCCTTCATCATGATCGTATTTGTTAGTATCGTCGAGTGCCCTCGTTATGTAAATTTACAAGTATCAATGTGACCTCGGTCGATTGGCATCGTTTCTTGCCCGGAGATGACGACGACATACCTTTTTCAGACGCTGGCCGTCTCCATGCTTTTAAGATACTCTCATCACCAGATCTTCATTTTCATAAGTAAGTTTTGATGGCCGATGCCGGCATAACCGGGCTCTTTGGCACCTCCCATTTAGTTGAAATAATTTATTAAACTGCTTCATTATCAGTGGATCTTTTGTCGATGCTGGAGATGAACAGGGCCTTGGTATTCCCGGCCGCCCCCCTGCTCACCGTCATTCTGGCCCTCGTAGGTTGGTCCGTCGTGGTCATTCCTTCGTTCTCTAATTACATTAATTAATTAGCTTGTTAATTTTAACCAAGTCATTTTTCTCTGGTATCTTAAAATGTTCGTAACAATGTAAATCACAACTGATGAATTATTGGTGAGCATGTCAACTCCATGCACTTTGAATCGACCGAGCAAAGTTTTTCAACGTGATTTAAGGAGACCTGCAGGATTTCGTTGAAATATTTGCATTTTTGTAACCAACAACAATGGAAAATGACAACAGATCGGATCAATTGTCGACAATCGATGATTCGTTCGACGATCAATCTCACAATAACTAACGATTAATCGTTACATCACGAAACGTGTAAATCGATGACTTACAAAATGACAGTCGAATTCAAATAAACACGAAATAAATTAATCGCTAAAAATTCTTAGCGATCGGTCGTTAATATGGGCAGTCCTACGAAAAAGCATTGCTGAATTATGAGGCGACAAAGAGCATCTTATTAGACGAATTGATCCGATCAGTTCTTCACGAACCTTCGGGCAGACGTGCCTTAACGTCGACCGAACGTCGAGAGGGGGCTGCTGTTAAAATTACTTTATTACGTAAATTACATTACAAAGTCACTGATTTCATTTCCTTCCTCGCAGGAATCGTGCAACTTTTTGGGGTTTAAAATATTCGCATTAAAATATTTTTTAAAAATCAATTGTTCGATTGACTCGAAGGCATGGAGGCCATAATGTCGGAGTTCTTCAACGACACCACCACCGCGTTCTACATCATCCTCATAGTCTGGATTGCCGACCAGTACGACGCCATCTGCTGCCACACCCCCCTCACTAAGAAGCACTGGCTGAGGTTTGTCGTCGACGTTCGTTTGGTGTCGGTAAGCGATTTGCACGACCTGCCGTTCATTTATAAGAAATCATACACCCGAGATGTAATTGTTTTGAGCCTAATTATCACCGTGTCTAGTATTCTGTCGGGTTAGACGACGACATCGGACGAGAAACGTAGTTGCCCGTCGCTCGATCGTCGTCGTCGCGAACATCGATTAAAGACGCCAAAAATAAACATTTGCTCGACATTCAGATTTTTCTTCCTCTATCACTTTGCCTTCTACGCCTATCACTATCGTTTCAACGGTCAGTACAGTGGATTGGCACTACTCACTTCCTGGCTCTTCATACAGGTCGGTGCTCGGGTGGTCGAGGTTAAAGTGATTTAAGATTGTCATTACTATTGATGATGACGACGTTGATGATGACGATAACAATGATGATAGTGATTAGCCATCGTATCTCGTTTAATATGCAGATGTTGGAGTTTATTATTTTATGTAATAATAATAATAATAACAAGGTGTCGGTCGTCTTCACTTTTATTCTGATAATGTCTGCACACATAATTCGTTTGTGGAAGTTTATTCTCTCGACTGATTGTCATTGGTTTTCCAGCATTCGATGATCTACTTCTTCCACCACTACGAGCTGCCGACGATCCTCCAGCAAATCAGACAACAGCACGACGCCAGGCAACAACAGCAACAGCGACAGAACATCCTAGCCGCCGTGGCCGCAAACCTCGACGACCTCTCTCGCAACGTGGCCGTTGCAGCCAACCGGTCCTTGTCCGCTCCGACGTTCATTCATCTTCCAGGAGGCGCGGGAGGAGCGAGCGCCGCTCCCGGATCTGCCGACGGGGCGGCCCCGTCCTCCGCGACCGGACCTTCGGCCGCCGCCGTCCCGACCGCACGCCCCCCGAGCATCGTATTTCTAAATCCGAGAAACCTCGATTCGAGCCAACGGCAACAGGTGTCCGAGAGGCTAAACCAATCTCTCGACAGAATCGTCGACCTTTTTAGATCTCGCTTTTCAGGTCAGGCCGATGCCGCTCGGACGACGGACGTCAGCCGAGCGGAGAACGAAGAAGCTCCGATTGCGGACGCAAGTCCTGCTTTTTCCGGTGCAACGTCTTCCTCGTCCGTCGCAGATGCTCCTTCGTCTCACGATCGAGCCTCCGAAAACCAACGTCCTACCTCGGAGGCAGAAGGGATCGCCCGGGCTGCCGGTTCCGACGGAGGCGATTCCGGCGGCGACAGGAACGTGAGACGAAGAAAACCAGAGGAGCAGGAGGAGGAAGGAAGAAGTGCGGATCTTGATTCGATCTTCATCGACGAGGACGTTCACATATCTGGGGGGACGGACGGAGGAAGTCGTCGGTGGCCGGAGTCGCATCTCCTCTCCTTCCCGGTCGTGTTTTTGTCGAGCGTTCGACGACGCGAAGTTTTTTTTTTTTACATCTTGTGATTTTATTAATTCCAGCTTAGTATGTGATTGTATGATCAGTTAATTAATTACTCATGCATTGGTCCGCCATCTTCGACCTGCTAATAACTTTCGTGTTCGAACCTTCGTCGGCTTTCCAAACGACGTCGCCCTTGACGCGCAGATCGGTCACGCGCTCGGCCGGCACTAAAATACCATCTTAGAAACGGGAGGATGAGGATGAGGAGGATGGTGAATGCTCTCTGCTGTTGTATAAAAGTGAGGATGTAAGGATGAAATTTGTTTCTGCAAGCCACAAAACAATTGATGAACACCCCTGGGCTACTGAGGCTGGTGCCATTCTGCACGAAGCATGCGTCCGAGCTCGTCGGTCTTCGTCTCCTCGTGTCGTCTTAGATTATTGATTAAATCATAATTAGTACATAATATCAATATTAATTTACCATTAATATCAAGAGTACCATTGTAGTTATTATTATTATTATTATTATTGTTGTCGTCGTTATTATTATTATTATTATTGTCGTCGTTATTATTATTATTATTATTATTATTATTGTTGTCGTCGTTATTATTATTATTATTATTATTGTTGTTGTCGTCGTTATTATTATTATTATTATTATTGTCGTCGTTATTATTATTATTATTATTGTTGTTGTCGTCGTTATTATTATTATTATTATAGCGGCTACAATTATTTACCTTATTATCGGTTGTCCGTCGTTGGCAACTTTCTAAAAATCTATGTTGTTTCCAAATTCTATTAAACCTTGAGATCTTTGAACATCTTCCGAGAGGTAAGAGAAACGAAACTAATAAACGCGGGATTACAGATTCTTCATTATGACTCCTTCTAATGTAACATAACCTAACAAGCCCTATTAGGTTGTAAACTGGGTAAAAAACATTACGAGTTGTGGGGGACGTATGACGGTGTGTGGTCGGATGGGTGAGTGGTGGCTCCTTGTGCCGCCCCATTGCTTCTGGTGGGGACTAGGGCTATTGTTATGCTAAAGATCCTTATCTTTCAAAATGGGGTTACCGTGTCGCCGTAAATTAGAACATGATGCTGGCCATGCATCGGCATTAACAACGACACCCAATACAAGGAATGGCACGTTTAGCGGGATGTCCAAGCGTTTACAGGCTGAGACGATACAAAATAAGACACAACAGCAGACGACTTTTCTGCAAACATGTCTCGACTGAATGTTCGTCGCGTTCTTCCAAAACTCCACCTCGAATCGGAATGTTGAGCACAAAACGTTCATTTTTTGGAACATCGAAAGCAAATGGCGAATTCAATTCTTTGAAAATCGTCTGTCGATCAATTTGTTTTCAGAACTTTACATCCTCCGATTAATTTATTGATAATTTAAAAAGTATCTAAAATAATCGGATTGTTGTCACAACGAATAATCCGCGTTACGAGCGAAAGTTTGGCAAAGCAAAAACGTATCAACGGGAGCGTGGAAATGCGGAGCACGATTAAAAACGAAATTCAAAACAATTTCTTCATTATGTTTTCGTCGATGTTACTCGATCTGAAAAATACTGAAGAATCTTTTTGATTTCTACCAAACTTTTCGAGGCCGTAAGTTCCACAACTAATTAACCAGTCAAATGATTTTCAGAAGAGGGAGGCAGTAGCAACGGAGATGAGAATACATATCAGAAATGGATGAATGTGGTGCCACATAAAAGAGCCTAATTACAATACTCATTACAATTCGTCAGTATCATCAAACCTGTGATTCTACTCGATACCAAATTCATAATATCTTTCTTTCGACAAACCGTAGTACGAATAATGATTTTATTATTGCAAGCAAACCTCGTGTCAATTTGAATGAATAAGCGTGGTTAGAACATTTGTATTTTTCCAGTATTTCAGACAAGGATTTGCTTTCACTGAGAGAAGAGATAATTAACCGGTTCCATCCAAGCACGAAACACGGATGAAACTCGGCCACTTTTCCCGGTGCACAGGCACAACAAAGCTATGCAAAATATTAGAACTTAAAAGCAAAAAAGTATTTATAGCCGAGAAAACTGATGATTCTAAGCACTCAAAAGAGGCGAAGAAAGAAGTGGATTAAATTGAAACTCTATTTCTACAACGGACACGAACGAGCAAGCACTTGCCAAAAGTGGAACATACAAAGCGATCAAAAATAAATCTGCCGGTGACTCGACCTATAAACGGTGACATGGGGAATACAAAAAGAGGTCAATATCTTGACATGCGCCATCCAACCAAGAAGATATGAATGCTAAAAATGAAACCCAAGCAATTTTAAATACGGAAAGGTAATATCAAAACCAAGTCAATGTAAGAATTTCAATTCTTGGATTAAAGTCTATTACATGCCAAGAATTGGTTGTGACCGAAAATAAGGTAATATTAAGTTAAGTGTAGACAGACAGACAGCTGGAAGGAGACTTAAGTGGAGGAGTAAAAGGCAATGATGACAAATGAGTCACTCTAAACTTCTTGATTAATTTTCTACCACCTGTATTTGGATTTCCTGGATTATCCGATCTCACCTGTGAGCCATGTTGCGAAGAAGGGATGGATAAATAAAACGGCAAACATACTCGTGATTTTCAGCCATTACACACAACATCTATCAATGAGACACCAAGAATGATACTATCCGGACGATACTATGTCGAGAATGATACTATATCGACGATACTGCATCTGGAGTGATACCGTATCAACCAAGGGCCAATGACGTGGGATTTGTAGGGTCCTGGGGCGCCATAAAACAGCCAGGACGATCGACATGTTAGATGTATGACATGTAGGTTAAATTGGACTACAAGGTTCATCCAACCGTAACTTGAATTGACTCACATTTAACAATTATATAAATATACCGTTTACGACTTTTGTTTGTGGTCGGTGAAGATGTAAGCTTACATATTTTCTACGCTTCGTGTAAAGCAGGGATTGATCTAGATCGGAAGAATTTGTCGAAGCTGGCTTTTTGTAGTGAATTCTCGAACTAAAAACATTGGAATGGAAAATAACCAAAAAAGTGGATCCAGGTGATTCTTGGAAAAGAAAAATGTAGAAAAATATATTTTAACATTCATTTGTAACGTCGAAATGATAACGATAACAACAATAGCTATAATCATAGTCATGATAATAGTCATAATAATAGTTATGATAATAGTCATGATGACGACAGCGCCACAAGTGCGATAGAGACGTTGCTACCGATGGACTACCGACTTCTTTCAGAGCGGCAACAGCTGCTTCTACGACACGACGCTCTGGCTGAATCTCGGACCATTCCGAGTGGAAAATGTCCGTCAACAAATGGAGGAGGAAAAAAAAGCCAAAATAAAAATATTAAAAAAAATCAGACTCGAAATAAAAACTTCTCGGCGGTGCATCTTATTTACAATCGACGCATTTAGAACGACAAATTAAGCAGCACGAAGAGCATCTGAACAACTTCAGGCAGGGGTCAATGTGACCGCACAAGCACAACGACACTCGCACTGCGACTACACTTTCCCGCTGTTCGGCGAGAAATCGTCTGCTAGAACGACAATCTGGCATCTTCGGGCTCTCCGATGACTCGCTGGAGTTAATTCCGACAGCCAACCAAATCGAGAAAGAAGAAATAAAACCAAACTAGTGAAAATATCAAGTTAGCATCACCATCGCCAAACTGCGTCAAGTCAAAAGAAGCGTCATCAAAACTCGGACAGTCCAAAAGTCATGAAGGAAGGAAGGAAGGAAGGAAGGAAGGAAGGAAGGAAGGAAGAGTGAGACTTTGAGGGATGCCAGAGGTGACTGGCAGAGGTGACCTCAGGACCAGAGAAGTCGCACGTCTAGCGAAGCGGCGTCTGCTGGCGTGCGGCAACAACTAGGATTCTTGGAATAATCTTGTGACAGAAAGTTCTTAGTTCATACAAACGACGATAGGGCAGCCGTCGGTGTCGTCGGGGCGTCGTCCCCCGCTCCTTTCTTCTTGCCCCCGTACTGACCTATGAAGGACCCGTCCTCGTTGAACTTCGACGGGTCGGGATCTTCGTATTCTCCCAGGCTGTCAGTTTCACTTTCCTCCTGAGGTTTTTCGACACTGTCCAGGGAGTTCTTGCTCTTGTTCAGATTCGGCTCCTCGCTATGAACGAAAATTGACTCGGTTGAACAACTCGAAATAAAAGTTTACAAGAGAATTTTCTGCAAAATATTTTAAATAAGCATAGTAATTTTAGTTTGACTTAATCTCCATGACCAGTTGAGGCACGAGCTCTCGGAACTCAACGCTACGTGGTCCGTGAGCAGCCAAGTAGAAAATAAAAGCCAAATGTCTAATGAAAGCACTCAAAATTCATTCGAAATCCAAAATCAATTCGTTTGAATTAATGCATGCATTGATTGATGCAGACCAAAGAGATGACGATGAGATGATGTCCTCCAAATAAATAAAAAATAAAAATATACTATAATATTATTATTATTTGTAATAAAATAGTAATAATAAGATGTACTTGTTATTCATATTCGAACAAAGTCGGCAAAATCTAAATAAAAGCGTCTGTTTAAGATGACGTCAGTCAAGCATAACATTTTCATGCTTCGGTGATTACCTCAGCTTCGGCTCCACCGCGGGCCTGGCAGAGGGGGCGATTGGATGGGGGAGAGGGAAGACAAAGGGCAATTGTAAATCCAAAAACTCAATGAAGTCATGAAAATAATGCGAACAGGTGAGAATGAGACTAAGTTGGACTAGACATCAAAACAGCGAACAGACAAACAGCGAACACCAAAGCATCCACATGACCACAATGCCACAGTCGACTAAATCAACAAAACAAACTCATCTCAGGCAACAACACAACAACAACAACAACATAACTGTAGCACGTCAAGCACCTCTCGAACAACTTTCTATTTTATAAATTGTATTTATATCAATCAATAAATAAATAAATAAATCAATCAATCAATCAATCAATCAATCAATCAATTCATGCGTTTCAACTAGAATATTTTAATTATTAAATAATACTTTTAACCAAATATTTACTCATAAATTGTTCAATTTTTTCAACACCCGCATTTAAATGAATCCACATTTATCTTGTAAATGTAAATGTAATTCATTTATATAGCGCCACATGCTTCAGAGGCGCTTCCTGTCAACCATTTATATAGCGCTACCTCCTAAGGGTGCTTGCGGCAGTACAGGCTGGGTTTCGAACACGACACATTACACATTACAAATGTTGCCATTACCGCCGCATGTCATAACTTGATGCGAATGTATAAAAATGCGAGGCCTGGTACAAAATGAAACAAAAATATGAAATGTTCTCATCGATCTCACGCCTCTCGTTCATTTATCTCTTTCTCGAAGAAAAAAATAAAAATAAAATATAAAAATAAAAACTCTAAAATAACTAAAAAAAAAATACTTAAAAACGAAAAGACAGACGGAGTACTTACGCTCTCGTGTACTCCCCAAAACCTGTATCATCTTCCTCTTTCAGACAGTCGTGTCCGCGAAGTTTCTCCTTCTCGTGTACTGAAATAGCGACCAGAACTGTTACAAAAAACTGTTACTAAATACAAAATAACGTATAAAGGCTAAAAAAAATCTTAAACACTTGGAAAAAAAAAGAATTTAATCGACAAACAAAGTAAGACCGCTCTGTTTTTTGGACGAAAGTGTCTTGTAA
This sequence comes from Hirudo medicinalis, assembly GCA_011800805.1. Lineage (NCBI taxonomy): Eukaryota > Metazoa > Annelida > Clitellata > Hirudinida > Hirudinidae > Hirudo > Hirudo medicinalis. Next base: position 15,480 of record MPNW01001010.1, read on the forward strand.
ACCTTAAAATCCCGCACAAAGGGGGCTTTGTTTTGGACCACCCAGGGTCCGGGTTATTGATCCATTCCGCACCTCACCCATCATCGGCTTTATCGGGCCTACATCGTTCAGGAAACTATTCACAGCCATCATCGACATCATCGTCGTCATCATCGCCATCTCATCTTTAGGATGATGAGTCTGATGAATAAATAGCCTCTACATCTCACCTGGATATATGCCTCCCCTGTTACACCTGATGCAGCACAGAAGGATCAAGAGGAGGAGGAGGAGGAGGAGCAGACAGATGAGCAGGATCAGCCAATTGAAGCCGGCAGATCTGCTTCTTACTGGCTCTGGGAAAACCCCACAAGAACGTTATTCAATAATTTATAATTTTAAGGATGGAGTGTGTTTACGACGCTTTACAGCACGGCTGTTAATCATAATTAATATTTATAATATTGTTAATTATAGATTTTCGTCCAGTTTTAATTCTGCTGTCCAAAAATGTTTTGCGCACGTTTGAAGTAAACTTCGAATTGTCGGCAGATTAAAAGTTTGTAGAAATAAACGAAACAAACAAAACAAAACAAAATGCAAAAATGGCAAACCTTTTTTGGCGGTCACGGTCATTCTTTTAGGTTCAGACTTGATCTCTTTGCCGAGATTATTCGTCGCGACGACCCTGAATTCGTACGTAGATCCGTCATCAAGGTTAGTCAAGTTGATCCAATTCTTCTCTTCCTCTGGCAGTGTCCTTATCCATTTGCCCTTGTCTCTGCCTGGCCCGCGTTTCCTGCTCGGTTTGGGATCTTTGCCTGGACGGATCTTTCCTTTGTCAGTCTTTGGAGATGTGGAATCAGGCAAATCACGGGGACTGCCGGGTCCATGAGGACCACCGGGACCGTAAGGACCACCGGGACCGTAAGGACCACCGGGACCACCAGGACCTTTTGGCCCGCCTGGACCATAAGGCCCACCTGGACCACCTGGGCCATACGGACCTCCGGGCCCATATGGACCACCAGGACCACCGGGACCGTAGGGACCTCCAGGCCCAAAAGGAGAACCGGGTCCCCCGGGGCCTTTGGGTCCTCCTGGACCATAAGGACCTCCTGGACCACCAGGACCCTTTGGACCGCCTGGACCATAAGGACCACCTAACCCTCCCGGACCTTTAGGTCCACCTGGACCATAGGGACCGCCCAAACCGCCTGGACCGAAAGGACCACCAGGACCATAAGGACCTCCGGGACCATAAGGTTCGCCAGGAGGGCCTAGGGGATGTTCGGTAGGCAAGGGCGTCTCTGGACCATGGGGACCACCAGGACCACCAGGACCTTGGGGACCTCCTGGGCCAAATGGACCACCGGGACCATAAGGTTCGCCCGGTTCTCCGACCTGAGAAGAATCATCAATAGGAAGGCCTTCGGGCCCGCCAGGACCTCCGGGACCGTATGGACCACCAGGACCGTAGGGACCTCCAGGACCTCTATTACCACCCAGCCCAAAAGGCTCACCCATGTCCGGAAGAGGACCCTCAGGCATTTCAGGACCACCTGGACCGAAAGGGCCACCAGGACCATAAGGACCACCGGGACCGTTTGGTTCTCCCAGAGCTGGAATTTGTTCTGATAAATCTGGACTTTCTGGACCACCGGGACCTTGGGGACCACCTGGTCCATATGGACCACCGGGACCATAAGGACCTCCCGCACCGTATGGATGACCGGGTGATGCCGTCGTTAGATAAGCAGATGCATCAGCATCCTGAGGAATAGTTGGTCCTCCAGGACCCATTAATCCCCCGGGGCCATGTGGACCTCCAGGACCATAAGGACCACCTGGTCCATACGGTGCACCAGGCGCAAATGTCGGTTTCGGTGTGGCAGAATCATCTTTCTCTCCTCCGTCAGATTTGTCTGTTGGACTGATCGTTGGCCCTCCTGGACCACCTGGACCGCCCGGGCCGTATAGTTCACCAGGTAAACCAGATTTCTTTGGTGAGTCATCATCGTCATCATCATCATCATCACGGTTGGGACCACCAGGACCCCCTGGACCACCCGGTCCCATAGGACCCCCAGGGCCGTAAGGTCCTCCTGGACCGTAGGGTTCTCCAGGCTCACCGATAGGACCATCTGTAGCTTCAGGGCCTCCTGGACCTCCAGGACCAAGAGGTCCACCCGGCCCCCACGGACCATAAGGACCTCCAGGCCCATAGGGACCACCCGGACCATAAGGACCTCCCGGGCCATGTGGTTCTCCAATATTTCCTTCAGTCGTAGGAGTTAAGGTCGTTTGCTTGCGACCATCGGGTCCTTCCGGAACGATGGGCACCCCAACAAAACCTGGTCCGCCTCCACCTTCATTGTCATCATCTTTATCATCATCATCATCAACGTCGTCATCGTCTTTTGCATCTTGGTCATCGTTATCATCCCCAACTTTGTCACGTTCTTTTCCAAGTGGTGTTTCTCTGCCTCCAGGAGCCACCAGGCCGTCATCCACGTCCTTTTCTTCATCCCCATCTTCCTCCTCTTTATCTTCCGGGTTTTCAGGATCTGGAAGCAAACATTTGCAAGTCGTTGATGGGAGTCCCTGGCAAGCGATTCATAAATCTAACACACTACCGACTATACAACGTTTTTCCAATGTTCGCTCTTCAAAACCTAGCAAGTATGTATATGAGTCCTCCCAGAGGCTCTCCTCCTCTGGTCATTGGACGGACGAAGCACGACAATCGATGAACTCTAGAACTGCCCTATAACCTTGACCTTTGACCGCGCTCGGCTAACGAAACTCAACCTACCGATCTCCTTGTATTCGACGACGAACTTGCTTCCAGGATTCTGCTTTGGATCGTCAGGGTCTCCAACCGGATTCCATGACACGTTGACGTAATCGTCCCCGATGTCGATCTTATCCAGTAGAGGGGGTGTCGGCGCTGGAGGGATAAACACAATAAACAGACAAAGGTGTTTCTTTTATTGTTTGTCTACTAAGAAAAAAGGCGGCTAAAAGAGGATAATTAATTAGCACATTAATATTAATTACTACCCCAGACCGTTTAATGAATAGAGTTCCCTCATTAATAATTATTAAGCTCCACCCACGCGCCGCCTCCCTGGTCTTCTCGTCGATGCTTTGCTCCTCCCCTGCGCCTGCCTTGGTGGTGCCGTATATGTAAATGAGGTAGGAGGTATTGCTTTCCAGGTCCATTATCTTCTTTTCCAGTTGGTCAGGGTCCTTGACTAGTATTTCCTTCTTCTGATCCATGGAAGGAGGAGCTGTCCAAAGGGCGTGGCGAATTAGTCGTCTTGAATAATTTGATTTGTTTCGTAGATAAATAAAATGATTTAGTCATTGACAACTGCTCGTTCAAATCAAGTGATCAATGTTATTAATAATTAATAATAATTAATAATTAATTATGATAATAAATTATATTAAAATATAAAAAAACAAAAACAAACTATTCTCGTCTTTAACATTTCTCACCTTTCTTATACTGGATGAGGTATCCTGTCAGATTTCCATTCTTTTCCAACGGTGGCTTCCAGCTGACCTTGATGTGATCTGATCCTCTCTCCATCACCTTTGGTTCCATGACTTTGCTGGGAACTGACATTGTAATCATTGCATTGTAATCTGAATTTAATCCCAATTCAAATAATTCAGTAAATCGATTATAATTTTTCTTAGTCACTAAGTCAGCTAGTCGTTTTACGGCCAGCTATGGTCTAATTATGTCCTGGACTCCATAGGATAAAGTAAAAAATAATCCATGGCTAATGTTTTGAATCACCATCATCATCGTCGTCGTCGTCATCATCATCATCATCATCATCACCACCACCACCATCGTCATCACCACCGACCTCCTTCATGACCATCATCATCACCACCACCACCATCATCATCATCATCACCACCGACCTCCTTCAGGTACGTAGAAGGTGATTGGCTCGCTCAGTTCGCCCTTCTTTCCTCCGTTCAGCACCAACACTGCAGCCTTAACCATGGAGTCTGGCCACAGATTGGTCACATGACCGATGACTACGCCATCGTGGTTGCCATTCTTCGAACGAGACCTGCGCTTCCTATTGGCTGGTGGGCAGGGATTCCAGGGCCTGACGATGACGTCCTGTGCCCGCACGTCATCGGGGTTTGACACCCTCCAGTACTGGATCTGTTGACATGGGTCAGTGATGTAAGAAGTGTCACGTTTCGGTGATATGTTTGCATGAGTGATAGAAAATATTTTAAATCACATAAAACAAAAATATCGATTTTATTCCTCAGATTGAAATTATTGATTATTAGCAGCAATTCAAAAGCAGCGACTTGTGGTACCTAAATCCATCCCTAACCCTACCCCTACCCTATCCCTAACCCTATCCCTAACCCCAACTCTACCTCATGACCCTGGAAATCTCTGTAGAACTAAAAATCGTTGCCTGTCAGTTGGCTTTTGCCCGTGACTTTTCCAACCATCAAATTATTCAATTTGTGATCTTATAATATATAAGATATATATAATAATTAAATATATAATAATTAATAATAATTTTCAAATTTAAAAAAAAAATAATAA
>MPNW01001011.1:20215-45071 GCA_011800805.1 Hirudo medicinalis
TAAATAATTTTAGACTAAATATTAAATAATTTTAGACTAAATATTAAATAATTTTAGACTAAATATTAAATAATTTTAAACTAAATATTAAATAATTTTAGACTTAAAATTAATTATTTTTAATTTAATATTAAATAATTTTAGACTAAATATTAAATAAATTTATTGCACTAACAGTTATGCCATTGAATTTCAAGTAATGCTCAATAAATTAGCCAATAATTTTGAGATAATATTGAAGATATTTGATGCAGAATACGATTTAAGATAATCATTCTGAGTAACCTCAATTGTTAGCGGGTTTATTAAGTTCACAATTGAAACACCTCTGCTTGAATTAATGTTTATATTTTAAATCATTCGTGAACGTGTTGGGACTAAGAATTCAGGTTGATTTAGTTTTTGGACTTCTGACGAATTAATCTGGTGTTCGGAATTATAAAATAATAATTATAATAACTATAATGATAATTATTCATGAATCGATTTCAAATTCTGCATGTTAATTTTTAAATTAATATTTGGTGGTCAGTCAGATATTAATGAATTGACGCCAATAATATCACTATTTTAATGTTTAAGTTTTTCTCAAAAATATCAGAACAAATAATATTCACATAAAAAAAAATAACCATTATTTTACAAGTAAAAATATGAATAACTAATCTGTGCTCAAGGAAGTCTTTCCTCAGAGCTTGCATTGGTTTTAATAATCAGTTTTAATAATCAAAAAATTATGTTAATTATTAATAAGTTAATTTGAACTTTTGTTCTACATTTTTACTTTCTATTTGGTCGTGTAAGATGTAATTTTGATTATTGAATTGAATTACAACATGTTTTAAGAAGTTATTTTAACTGCTATCGGCTTGCTTTAATTTCTGATGGACTGTTAGTAATGCTATATTATTTATTATTTGTACAGCTCTCTGTAATTAATATTTTATTTGCAGACCAAATATATTTCACACAAACATGAAAATATTATTTATGTTCACCACTGCTTGCACTCAGGATGATAACAGGTAAATTCAAAACAATCATAGAACCCACTGAAGTAAACAATTTTTCTAATTAAAACAAGTAATTAATATTAATAATTAAAACAATTTTCTAAACTATTGTCTTCTTCATTCCTTCATTCGTTCATGTCTTCATGTCTTCATCGATAAAAAGTTGAAACAAAACAATAAATGAAAGATTAGAAGCGAAACAAATCAAATTTCTTGAACCACAAACTAATCACCGCGGTTACCATGTTTCAGTTGCTTAACAAATTCTACCTGTTGTTGACAACAAACACACCTTGGCTTTTTTATTGGAAATTTAATTTTTTATTATAAAAAAATAAACATGAAAAACAACATCGAGTTAATAAGAGGGAAGGTTTTTTTTTTAGTCCACCCTTTGAACCGACATCCCTTCCAACGATGAAATTCAAAACATGAAAACTTCACTGTTACTATTATTTATTTGGTTAAACTGTTATTATTAATTTATTTATTTATTTATTATTTGATTAAACTTTATTGGTCCAAAAATAAGGTTATACCTCGTTCTGTTTTGCTGACCACTGACCTCAATGTTCGTTACAAATGCTTGTCTTGTTTGAAAGCAGTGGTGTTTCTAGGCGACGAACTTTTTAAAATATTGATTAAAATTATTTCCTTAATAAAAATCATAAATTATTTAGCAACGACAATTTAAATTTTGTAAAACATTTTATGAGAGCGCTGGCACAAAGTTAATCTCAAAACACCGCTGCTAATTTCAAGGAGAAAATAATTTGCGGCTATCAGGCGTTTGACTTCCAATGTATATTTAAGAGTTTCATTTTCAGGCTTCAGGTGAAGTCGAATATTAACTGAGCTTGTATTACTGAATTTGTTAATGTTTTGTTTTTTATTTTTCAAGAATCGACAAAGTTGCAACGGACGTAGTTCCATGTTTACTTTGGAGTCACACCTGAGTGTCTCAATTTTGAGATTCGGATTGTTTAATAAAAAGTTGCTAATCCACCGACCGCCCATCGAGTATAAATGTATGACGTTAATTGTACGTTGACAGGAGCGACATGTTTGAAATGTTTAGTTTTTTGCTTAAAACAAAGTTCAATCGAGAAATATTTCTCATTGCATCTTCGATCTGCATAAATTATGTAACATGGTAATTTGTAACAAGGTAAATTTGTAACGTGGTATTTTGTAACCTGGTAATTTGTAACCTGGTAATTCGTAACATGGTAATTTGTGACCTGGTATTTTGTAACCTGGTAATTCGTAACATGGTAATTTGTGACCTGGTATTTTGTAACCTGGTATTTTGTAACATAAGCGACCCTAGCAACCACGCAGCTTCGTAATTATGAAATATTTTTGAAAATCGAAAATTTCGGTGCTTAGGACTTTCTGATAGTTAATAATAATTTTGAATTAAAGTCATTAATAATCATTTATTGAGTAATTAAATAATGGTTAATTATTAATATTATTAGTAAAATATTTTTTATTTTATTAGTTAATCATATAACTTTTTAAAATAAATTTTGTTTGGGCTGTTTTGGCCAGGCGATTTTGTCCTGGGTTGTTTCGACGGATCACCGAATTGGAGGGTATAGTCTCTTTGAAGTCCTGGAATATTTAAAAAACACATGAGGTCACAAGACTTCTCATGTGGCTGCCCATTAAAGATCTGGAAGTTTTATAAAAATGTAATAAATTATGATCGTAAATAGTCTTAACAAGAAACACCTCTGCTTGGAATAAGACATTCTCTGTAAAAGGCTCTTTTACTTTAAGATTAGCTAATGTCTGGGGGCCTGCCTCAATCATTTCTGGGTTGTGCCGGACAGAGGCACAAGTTGAAAATGTGTGTTTGATTCTCGTGAGCAGAGATCAGGTGTACCGCATTAAAATTGAAAACTACTCACAAAATGAAGACAAAAGGATGTTTTCACTAAATAATTATTGTTAAAAATATATTTTGATAATCCGATAATGTAATTATGACGTCCTATTGTTGATGTTATTATGTGTGAAAATTGTCCACATAAACATAACAGAAGAAATAGAAGCAATTCCTCACTATTTTGTCCCACGATGAGGAAGAGCAACAAAACTGTTCGACTTGAACCACCTTTGCTTTGTAATTAATTCGACCAACGTAAGCTGAGATTGAAAAATAGAAATTTTTAGCACTGTTAAGCAATTTTAAGATCTTTATTTTGAGGCTTCGCGAGTGAAGTCGAAAAACATCGTCGTGTGAGTTTTGTGAATATTCCGGTTATTTTAATCGAATTTGGTTCTCCACAATTCGCGAGTGATTATTTCAAAATCCACCTTTAGTTGGTAACTTCAGCACGAATAATTGGCATTTCGTAAATCAATTTTGACTGGACTTCTTTAGTTGGCTATCGATTTCCAGTTTTACTGGGTCCTCCAGCGGGGAATATTGATGTCAAACTGGCAGATAGGGATGAGAGACCTCGGTTGGTCCTGGCTACTCTTGCGAGCTGACCCGGGACTGCAGTACAACCGGAAACGGCTCCGTCCAAATATTCTCGTTGTTCACGGACATTAACATGTTCTCATCGATCCAACATGTCCACACAAGAATGTTGTGTTGCTGTGTGTTTTTGGTCCAGTTTGTGGAAATATTTTTTTGATCGTTCATTCGAATTGCTGCCGCTTTGTAGAGATGGACATTGGATGCATTTCATTCATATAGCGCCGCATGCAAAGCATTAGAGGAGTTAACAGTTTACAGGTTTTATTGAAATTATTATTTTAATTATTAAAATATTACATTAATAAAATATTACATTAATAAAATATTATATTAATAAAATATTATGTTAATATTACAAATTATTATTTGTTTAATTATTTACATGGAAAGAAACCTTTGCTTACAAAACGCGATACAAATTAATTGTATATCTAATAGCGAAAATCATCGGACCGGTCTCCTCATAACTCTTTGGAAACCTTCGGGTTGGCTTTACGTTGTTTTTGTTGTTTTTGTATGTTTTCATATTTAAATACAACAGTGAGAAGTAAAACCATCGAATGTGATGTTTCGTTAATATGTTAATGTGCTAATATGTTAATGTGTTAATATGTTAATGTGTTATTATGTTAATGTGTTAGTAGCTGTGATGAGTCAGCAATCTAGAGCTACGACAACCGCTTAGTTATCAAGAAAAACATGTTGTTGAAGTTGTTTTTGTACAAATAATACATAATTAAGTAGCATCAGACGACCATCTGCAACATCTCATGATGTAGCGTTCTTGGAAGACAAAAGATTCTTTTTTCTAAACAATTATTGATAAAAATATATTTTGTTATTCCGATAATATAACTGCGATGTCTTATTACTGTGACGAAGTCCATTTGAGATTTTGGAGCAGTTGCAATGGCATCTCTGTTGTATTGTTGTTGTCGCTGGTTGGCTCAACATTCCAACAGATTCTTCATAACTTAAGAGGTTAGACAAATATTTTTACAACAATTCAACAAAAACAACCGAACATTTGCCTCATTTCAATTCTATTAATGGCCGACAAAATGATTTCAATTCCTAATATGTTATTTCAAAAGGCCACCTGTACTTGATCACTTCAGCCACAATAATTGGCATATCTTATATTGCGTCTTTCGTTTGTAGTAAGTGCTATTTTGGACCCCGCTAAGGGAGACGTCTGCTTGAACATGCAATCAATTTGCCACAATTTTGGAGCAGATGGCCACGATAGGGTATTTCATTTATATAGCGCTGTATGGCCAGTGTTGGCGGAGTTTAGATGAACCGTTTATGTGTTTACATGTTTTTATTAATTATATGGGGGGTGGTCACCCTTGCAAACAAAAGCCATACAAACTCAAATAACGCAATAGCAACAACAAAAGCGAAACCCACCAGTGTCGTTTTTAAATAACTCTTTGGAAGCCCTCGGGTTCACTTGCTGTTGTTGCTTTATTTGTTCGTGTATTTACATGTATATGTATATAATGTATGTATATTGTTGTTGTTGTTGTTTATGTTGCATGTTTTCATGTTTAAATGCAAGAGCGAGAAGTAGTTTTAAACAAAATCGAAATTGAATGTTTATTTGTTTGTTAACAATTTTCTTATTTCTTTCTGCTTGTAAATGAACCATGATTTTGATGATTCCTTGTTGTAGGATGGACGAAATACAAAACATTGAATGCAGTTTGAAAGATGACAAGATGACCACCAATGGTGCCGTGACTTCAGCTTTAGGATTGTTGGCAGCTGGAACAAACTTAACACACAAATGCTGGAGGCCGGATCTGTGGAAGAATTTAATATTGTTTATTTAAAAAAATTATTTATCAATAAATCATTTATAACTTATTTGTTATTAACCATAAAAAAATCCGGCAATTAATTAATTAATTAATCCAAGAAATTAATTGTTAAACACCATGAACTGATGTAAAGGATTTGCAATCAAATTATCTGGAAAAATAAATAGCTTTTCGCTAGATGGCATTGCTTTTTATGTTATCTCTTTCACAAAGAAAATGCAAATATTTAAACATTATTATACTATTTATTACTTATAGAGGTAAATTAACACTTATCATTTACAGAATTTTTAACTTATTATCCAATATTTAATAGCTCATTATGCAGTTAATATTTAATAAATTATTATTCAGTTAATATTTAATGAATTATTAGTCAGTTAATAATTAATAACTTATTATTCAGTTTATATTTAATAACTTATTATTCAGTTCTGAAAGACCTTGTTCTTCTGAATGGAATTCAGCTCATATGAGCGAATGAATCGTGCTTCGTTGTCTTGAGTGAGCAGGCACTTTTTATTTGGAGGTTATGGAAGAAACATTAAACATTAATTAGCATTTAATTTACAAATTAGCATTTCAATATAACTGCCATCTCAATCACCAGATGGCAATGTCCTGTTGTTGTCGATGCTAGTTGTAACAATTTAAAATTGGTAACAAGTGGATTAACTAATAACGTAACGAAATGCAATGCAAGACAATAATTTAATAATTTTATAAGACAATAATGTAATGATTTACATCTTAAATATCTGCTCGAAGCACCAATGCTTGAGATGCATATATATATATATATATATTTATATATTAAATAATTAAAAATAAAATAAAAAATATAATAAAATTAAGTATTTAACAATTTGCAATCAATAAGAAAAGATTTCATTTCGTTTTGCAAATAAAATTTTATTTTTCAATTAAATAACGTTCACACAAATCTCTGCATATCTCGTTTACAGCCACCGCTGCCAACGAACAGGATTGTAATTAAGTGAACTCTAGTGAGGGATTTGTAAGCTTAAGTTGAATAGTAATTCGTTTTTAGAGCTCTCTGGCGAGCAGGAAATATATTCTCATCAAAACATTGTTTGCGTGTGAGAAATAAACACGAGCACAGTGTTTATTATTATTGTATTTTAATTTATTCGTTTTGAATATTTAAATTTTGAGTGGCTGCTCGAAATGGTTTTATTAGAACAAAGAGTAGCATCATAGGTTTTGCAGATTTTTATAAGAAATTAATTAACCTATAACTAATAAGTAATTAACTTATAAATAATAAGTAATTAACTTATAAATAATAGGTACTTAGCGTACAATTAATTCAATTCTAATGCATTGTGCTACGCAAATAATTTTTCTTATGTTAGCTATTACATTATGTCATTATGATATTATTCAAGCATTACACCTGCATTATTTAAGCATTATACCTGTATTATTTAAGAATTACACCTGCATTATTTAAGCATTACACCTGCATTATTTAAGAATTACACCTGCATTTCGGTCCATTCTGATCTAATTTTGATTTCTTGCTGACTTAAAAATTAAAATTTTGCTTGGTAAAAAATGCAATTAATAAATAAAAAAACGCACTTCAATCACAGGACGAATATTTTAAAATAATTTAGTATGATATACAATAATTTAAAATAATATTAATAGAAACAGAAGCTGAATCTTCTTCAGCCACTCATTCGTCTTCAAAAACTAAAAAACAAACTGAATCCTTTGAACTGACCTCATCTCGTTCCCTTAGGTTTGATCCTTGAGTGATTTCTATTTTACTTTCCATGGCTTTAATATTTAATGTGTTTAAGGTATTTTTTGGATGAAATTTCTCTGAATTAAAAAAAACCTCACGGGAAGGACTTAACTCATGCGAGGGTTATTCTACCAGGGGGATGTTCCATCATGCGACATGGGCAAGCTGGATTTCTGGCATGACACAAGTAGGAGCAAAATTGCATTCCAAATGATAAAGTATCCAAATTTCGATCAAGCACCCCTCGATGTCGTGGTGGCCCTAGCTTATTTTAAGGCACGTTAGCTTAAATTATATTAAATTGTATTGATGAGTTTAATTCAAGTCAATATAACTTTAAATGTGTGTATTTAAACACTCCATTCGTCGACTTATGGCGCTACAGCTCCTCTTTACGGCTTTCATTTTGTAAAAGCTGTAATACAATGTAACTTAGTTCAACAGTTAGTGTAATTCAACTAGAAATTACAAGGAGAAGTCGTAATAAATGTTTTCAAACAATTTGTAATCGATAAATCATGTTACCGTCTGAACCACCCTGGATTACATTCAATTGAACCAAATAATATTGACAAATGATAAATGCATCCCAGTTTTTCGCGGGAGATTTTAATAATTTCATTACAAAATGCTGGATTTGAAATATTTGGCTTCATTTGAAATTTAACCAGGTCTCAGACCATGTTATTTTTTTGTTTAATTGCAATTAATTGTCCAATTATATTTATGCAAATTAATAAATAATTTATTCGAACAAATAATCTGTTTATTTACAAAAAAACTAATTTTCCTATTTCAGATTATTTCGTATTATTGTGAACTTTCAATTTTTATTCCATTAAAGAATTATTTAATTTTTAAATTTTAATGAAGATCTTTCGACAAAATGAAATTAGTTTCGAAATAAATTCATTTTTATAATTATTCTGTTTTTTAGTTGACCAACAACAACAACAACAACAACAACAACAACAACAACAACAACATCAAACAAACCATTCCTTGTCTGCGTTATTCCAAAACACTTACACATTTTTGCAATTAATGCAATCAATTATTAAACACAATAGAGATAACATTGTTTAATTATTTGTTTATTATGGAATTTATTTATTTATTATGAAATTTATTTATTTATTATGAAATTTATTTATTTATTATGAAATTTATTTATTTATTATGAAATTTATTTATTTATTATGAAATTTATTTGTTTATTATGAAATTTATTTATTTATTATGAAATTTATTTGTTTATTATGAAAGTTATTTGTTTATATGAAATATATTGTGATACTTATTACTCACCTCAATTTTCACCATTCCATAACACAGGCATCGTGAAGTACAAGTTGCGATTTTCTAAATTTAACAACTTTTGGAGATTCGTTGAGTCGCAGTCTGACAAAATATTGTTTTGATTAGTAATTTTTCCTCGTAATTAAATATTAAAATAACAGAAAATGAATGTAATTTTAAAAATATATCAATAAATTTGTTTATGTCCTAAATTTATTTTCTCCATTTGATCAACAATCCAAGTTAGTCGGATTTTTAAGCTAGCAAATTGAAGGATACCAATTAGTAATCTGTTAGTAATGTTATTGTAACATTGATGCCCTCTATCACCTCTACCGCTCCCTGGCGGTGCAGTCTGGGTTGCGAACACGACACATTACGTCTGTTGCTATTACGACCGCATGCAATAAAGCAATCCATTTGGAACGCTTTGTGAGATTTAGGCAAATCGGTCTGCCAAATTCGTTTTAAAATTTTGAAGTTTAATTAATCTACTTAATATTGTCGAAAAATCAATTCCGAAGCAAAAAGCAGATTAAAATATCGGAATGTAACTGGTACAATTTATTTTTTCTTCTTATTTTCGAATTTAGTGGAAATTTCATCTTCCATCCTAAAAGTACATTCGTAGATCGGTGAATGTAGCCACCATCAGCGGTGCACAGACGTAGTGCAGCTTAGTAAAATTTTTGGTGTCTTTGTGGTAATCGATGAGGGGCAGTAATATTGTTATAACCCTGGCGCATAATTAAATTAAGTAATTAAATAATTAATGAATAATTAAATTTATATGCCTCATAGGCGTGCAGATTGGCCAAATGGGTTACGTTCCTGCATACGGCGGTAATGGCAACAGTCGTAATGTGTCGTGTTCGAAACCCAGCCTGCACTGCCGCAAGCGCCCTTAGGAAGGAGCGCTATATAAATGGTTGACAAGAAGCGCCTCTGACGCTATGCATATGGCGCTATATAAATGAATACATTTACATTTAAACTTCTAGAGAACCTCTCAAGTTTACTGTCCCCGGTTTATTTCAATATTCACCTGATTCGATGCTGATCGGCATTTTGATTGCCTCCTTCTTTTGTTTGTCGACAACAACGTGCAGATCAACTGTGTCTGATGCGTGAAATTTCAAACAGAATTCATTGTTTACTTTATTAATTCAAAACAATTCATGGATGACTTCGAGGTGGTCGTAATTCGAACAGAAGGTGGATTTCAATTTAAACAGATTTTTTTTTTTTATAAATTATACGAATCGTCGTCGAGCTTTAAATTTTTCAGTTCAGCCGTCAATATTGGATGCAGCTGATCCTTTTCGTTTTGAAGATTGAAAGGTTTTTTTTTTTTAATTTATTATTTTATTACAAACGAGAAGAGATTATATTTATATAATAATAATAATAATAATAACTAATTATTAAATATATTATTTATTCAGCGAACCTTCAAAACTGCTACAAATTCTAAACGGGAACAGTTCTGACTCTCCCGACATAATTACTTTCTATAAATACTTTCATTAACTGCCAAGAGAGATGGAAGTCGATGTCAGTGATACATTTCATAAGAACAAAATTATTATTATTATTATTATATCATCATTATTATCATTTTATTATTATTATTATTATTATTATTATTATTATTATTATTATTATTATTATTATTATTATTATTATTATTATTATTATATCATCATTATTATCATTTTATTATTATTATTATTATTATTATTATTATTATTATTTAAAGCATATTACAACCTGGACATTGCGTCTTTATGATTTACAAAAAACACTGCGATTATTTTTAAATCATTTCAATCTTATTTATTTATTTTATTTATTTATCAAAAACACCACTGTTTGGAACATCCTTCAAATTATTTAGCGCGATTCAAATGACTTTACATCTGGACATTCCTCCTGAATTATTTACGTTTACGCCTTTTGGAGGCGTAAATCCAAAATGAATTGCTATGAATTTCAATGAATTTCGCGATGAATTACGAAATCCACTGTTCAATATTCGCAACTCACTGTCAGTGTTTTTGTGTCCGTCGCCATAGATTTTTAATTTTTAATTTTTGTTCGAAATATGATTTATAATTATTTGGAAACAAAATGAAGATCTGCCTTCGATTGAAACTTTTCTTGATCATTTGCATCGACATGAATGCAAACATGATTTGATGATTATGTTAATTCTTACGTTAATCATTCTGTTAATTCTTACGTTAATTCCATGGTTCATCAAAAAACATTATAAAAAAAATAATTTTTTTTTTAAAAGCAAATTATTTACAATATACTCTTTCAAATTATTTTGTTCGAGCCAAATATTACTTTCACTCAATCGATAGATGGCACTTTAAATATTTCGATAAATATTTTTCACGAACACCACTCAAAACGAAGAAGTTCTCTCATTTATTAGGCCTTCAAATGATTTTTTATTAATTTTTTATTGATTGGTTATTATTGCCTTATTTTTTGAACCACCAGGAAGAGCAGGACTCAGGATTAAATTTAATGTGACCGACTCGAGGTCAGTGACCAAAGTGCTTTTAGTCGCGAGGTGGTCAAGCAGAGTAATATTTAATAGAAACTAATTGATGAGTTGTGAAATAACTTGCATGGTTAAATTAATATCATAAATTATTAATAAATAAAATATTACATTAATATTTATTGCCTCGCGGAATGTAATGACACCTCAAAGTTTATGAGCGGTGGTGCTTCTGAAGTACATCAGGTTTTAGCATTTGCATCCTCGTTAAGCACTTTTAATAACATCGGACGACAACAAGTTGTTGTCAATAACTTAAATTATGCAACAACGACGATGGATGTCAACTATTTTGCATGGATGAACGAATGTGCAAACTTAAATCTACAGTCTTAAACTTATTAAAAATTTCACTTACTCAAAATCTCCACATCTGCCTCACTAAACGACGAAATATTTCATCGAAATCAGAAACCAGTGAAGTGCCAGTGACTTTGACGATTTGTGCTAAAAATAGTGCTCCTGGTCAAAGGTCAAAAACAATTGTAAGTAACTCTGTGCCCGGATGAGTCATAATTGCAATCCAGATCACTGACCTCCAGGAGCTGAACCTAATAATGCTGGAGCAAACCCTTTATAAATACCTCTAAAACCTCCAGCATGTAAAAAGCCATTGGGAAACTGAAGTCTTGTTTTAATGGCATCTAGTGGAAGTGGAAACAGCACGACATCAACAAACTCGGTTCACCAACCCCTTCGGTCCATTGGCATCCACGAAAACTAAAACATTCGGTAGTCTTCTTCCATTAGAAACTAATTAATTTAATCGAACTTCAACATTCGAATGTCATCCAATCAACCCCATTCAATCAGTCGCCAATTCAATCAGATTCAGTCGCCATTCAAGAAAATCCCCCTAAAAAGGTCACTTCAACTTTCAACATTCTCTTCCTTGGTGATCGGGCGTTGTGCCCCCTCGAGATCTCATAGTTTAGCAGTAATATCTTCAAGCACAACCTGGTATGAAACTCATGAAGATGATTTTCTGGACAAGCCCAAAGGTCCGAACTAATAAATTTCCAGTCTCCGTAATGTCGGGTCGGGTGGGTTCGGGGCAGCCCTGGTAAGAGCCCCGTAATAGGCCGGGCTTAAGTCCGTCGGTGCAGAATGTGATTGTTTGTAGGAAATTGAATTTTTAAAAAAAGAACAAAAACTAATAATGGAATATTATCGGAGGTTTTTCCAATACAGTGGTTTTCACTTTCAGTTTCACTTAACACGATTTGAAAATCATCATCGTGACGTTTATTCGATGTAAACAAATAACTGGAAAAACAGGAACAAACAACCAGAAGACATTTTTACATTTAATTGAAAAATTTAAAAAATACATTTCTTTCGATTATGACGTCCACAATTGTTTGTAATTCTTGACAATTTCTTGTTATTTTCTTGTTTATCTCATTTATTTTATAATTCGATTTATTCAAACAAACTTTAAAAACAACAATTGCAAACCATCTCAACTATCGGAAATAGGACCTCCTTTGTATCGAAATATGTTCACAGATATAAAACAGGTGCTCGCGTAAGCAAGTGGAGTAGTAGTGGTAGTAGTACTAATGGTGATGATGATGATGATGATGATGAGGATGGTGGTAATGGTAGTAGTATTAATGGTAATGATGATGATGTTGATGCGATGGTAGCAGTTCTAGTGGTGATGATAATGATGTTGGTAATAGTAATAGTCGTAGTAAATCGCGCTAAATCAATTCTTCCTCCGCAGTGATCCAGTGAAGAAAACGCACGACTCCATGCAGCACAAACGTCACGTGACGTCATCATTATCGTCATCATCATCATCATCATCATCGACTTCTGGCCGTGGAATTCTACTCGCTCATAAATAATAAACAGAATTGTGTAGAAATCGAAAAAATCGCTAGGGAAAAAAAAAACTGCTGTTTTGAGAGCAATGATAACACAATCGGAGACAAGAAATGAAGGGCATGATCGGGATCTCATGACCCGATCAGGGTCAAGGTCGTGTCAAAGTTCAACGCGCTTCGACGTCGTCATCGTCATCACAATCAACATCATCATCAACAACAACAACAACATCGCCATCATCATCATCACCTTCCCTATCGAAGTCGATGGCGGTCGTCAATTCTGACTCCTCGAATCCATGGATTTTTCAATTACAGTCGTCATCAAAAATTCTAGAATCATTTCTAGAATCATCATCATCACCACCACCATCATCATCATCACCATCATCACCATCATCGTCGCCGACGTCGTCATCAACATCACCGATGTTTTCACTGGTATGATCTAGATCATCGATGCTGCAATAATCGTCTTAATCATCGTAATCGTCGTCACCACCACCCCAACCATCATCATCATCATCACAACCATAATCATCATCACAGCCATCATCACCGTCACAGCCAGCATCATCGCCATCACCACAATCATCGTCATCATCATCATCACCTTCATCGTCATCATCATCATCACCTTCATCATCGTCATCATCATCATCATCATCAATATCGTGCAGTCAAAGGCACGCATCTTATCCACGCGCACAGAAAAAAAAAGGGGGACTACATGAGAAGTGATTAAATAGTCCACGTGGGTGGTCATCAAAAAGAAAACATTCTCCTTCTTCTTCTTCTTCTTCTTCTTCCTCTTCTTCCTTCTCTCTCTCTCTCTCTCTCTTCTCTCCCTCTCTCTCTCTCTCTNACACAGTCCTTATCGTAAATCGTGAATGGTTCCAGTTTTCTGCTGAAGACCGTACAAATGGAATAATTGCCTCTTATTGGAGCTCCATCCATCCAAGATGTATTGGTCACACCAACAACCATGTTGATCAATCTGTTGACTGCAAATTATCGTTAATAGTTCTTCATTGGATTGAAAAGCGCCTTTTAAAGTGATTTATTAATTGCTCTAAATTGTAAATGTATGTTGACATGGTTGATTAATCGTTGAGTGAGTTCCTTTGAAATTTGATTTTATTTGGATATGATTCTCTTATCCAAATACGAGCCAGCGCCGTTTTATTGTGTTCTTGATTTTTTGTTTATATCAATGCAAGTTATCTTTAAATTGATTTAATACCTAAATCTTTAGAAAGAGTTTTTAATGAATCTTTGATTAGCAAAGAAAATGCGTGAATGTTTGGAAATGTTTGACAATTACGTGGATGATTTCGAAAGAGGTTAACTTCTAAATGCTAAAATTAATCTTACGTGAATCGAAGCTTTCCGTCCGAATACTGACAGACCTTAAAACGATTAATCGTCTCGTGTCAATCATCCACCAGTTGTCTCCACTTGGAGGTTCAGCAGTTCGAGCACATTCATTATCGAAATCTACAGCCTCCCATAATGCAAGAACCACGCCATTTTGGATGGCCGCAGAGCTTTGACACGTAGTCCAGGACGTAACCACAGCTAAATAGTAAATGGGCAATGAAAGCAATAAAGTTGTTGATCTCATAATTACGCATATTTGCCGCACCAAATTCGAAATTTGTCCACTAGTTTCGCGTGTGAATATAAAAAATACTACTGGTAAATAATGCTATTATTGCTTACGAATTATTATGATTGAGAGAAAACTATGTGGAAACTAAGTCAATATTTACACTAAGCCAAATCTTATTAGAGAAAACGTATACCGCTGAACGTCTCCACACTTTCCCAGCTTTCAAATTTCAAATTTGTATCGCGACGAGGTTGAATGCGTGCAAATAAAAAATACACATATCAAAATAAGTGGCTTACAATTGTAGGAATCTGTTTCAGTCTGAAATGGTCAACTTGTGTTGAAGAATATTTAAATATTCAGAAATTTATCTAACAAATTTATCTAACAACTAAAACATAAAACTCACTTCGTAATACGCACAATTTTCCTTTGGATAAATCTTGTAGTAATAGCCCACTTTGAAAAATGAACAAATTCCATCGACATATTCGTAATTAAACCCCATGCAATTATCGTTTAACTGGCACCAGTATGCACACCTCACCAAGAGGGGAATTTCACGGATACTTGTGGGTTCAATTGACACAGACTGGAGTTGAACCTCAGATGAACGAAGAGTGAAGAATGCCTGATGCCAAGAGCAGCCATAGCATCCCCGGCAATAGGAAACCGCTCTGAATGTTTTACCTTCGATTGGAATCGAACACAAGAATAACGGGATGAATATGAATTGTAGGAAAATGAGCATTTTGAATTGACTAGACTGAGGAAGAAACTACTTTCAAAGTATGATGGAATTGCACGATGGTGTCTATGAAAAGGCAGAAAGATCTTTTATCCAAAGGTATTTATCGATAAACTGTTGCAAGAGAATCGTAAATTGGAAAAAATGCAAATAGCTTTCAGATGAATAATTTTACTCTCGTAAAATACGTTTTATTCTCAATGATTGCCTTCCTTTATGGATATGCAAAAACAATGGCCCCTGTATTATAGATTCTTGGATTTGCATCGAAGATTCACGGGAAGCCATTAAACACCCTTTAAATAGCTT
Source organism: Hirudo medicinalis (assembly GCA_011800805.1). Lineage (NCBI taxonomy): Eukaryota > Metazoa > Annelida > Clitellata > Hirudinida > Hirudinidae > Hirudo > Hirudo medicinalis. Next base: position 35,698 of record MPNW01001011.1, read on the forward strand.
CTTTTAAATAGCTAGCTTTCCACTCGTGTTTTGCAGTTAAGTTGCTGCTACAATCGCCCATGTGAATCAAAATTTAACCTTTTATTAAGTAGATGACAATATCTGTTGATTAATCCACTCTACTAATCACTCACGATTGGTACCGATGAATAATAATAATTATTATTATTATATTGGCACCAGTATACACACCTCACCAAGAGAGGAATTTCAGGGATACTTGTGGGTTTAATAATTAATAATTAATAATAATAATAATAATAATGATGATGATGATAATAATAATAATAATAATAATAATAACAATAATAACAACAACAACAACAACAATAATAATAATAACAATAACAGTAATAATAACAATAATAATAAAATTAAAATAAAATTAAATAATTAAATTAATCCAAATAAACCCTTTGGAACATTGGAGACACTCGTCTTTGATATAACTTGTTATCTTTTTACTTTCCTGTTCTTAAATAGCTCAGACTATTGTTTAATGAATTTTAAACATATGTAGGACTACAGTTCATTTATGTTTTTTTATTACAAGTTGTTATTATTCTGAAATTATGCCTCATGGCTGAGTGTGTGTGTGTGTGGTTAATTAAAGTCCATTTCATAACTAGATGATTAGGACGGTACTCATGGCTGAAACCGAACTTACGTTTTATGTAAAATGCCTGGATAGTGAAAAATCAAGACCTCTCTGGTAGTACAAAATTGTCCTGAGTGTTTTCTACTCCATGGGTTTGAAACCTTTTCTATTACCTATTTTTGTTTGGAATCTTTTTTCCTGCAGGACAAAATGCATTTTGCCTTCACTCAGGTGTGGAAGATAATATTTAAGAGATCGGTGAAATATGCTGCATGCCACATAACTACTCAAGCAGCTTCTAATAAAAAGAACGGAATCCTTCATCAAAAGTCCATTATCCGAGCGAGCAGTTGGAATGGAATCCTAATAGAAAAGAAACATTTATCTTTTACTTCTCTTTTCATTTTTACCTTTACATCCAACGGAGAAAAATCATTTGGAATCCTAGACAATGCGCCATCATTCCTGAAACTAATTTACGTTCATACTAATTCAGTTCTTTATTTTACTCTCCGTCTATAATAATTTACCATAGACTCATAACTAATTTTTAAATATGGTATGGGCAGTCCAGAAAGTGGGATGACATTCCTTTAATATTTTAAGTATTCTTTAACTTAGTAGATCTTAAAAATTCTTAACAATTTTACCGGTTTTAAATCCCAAATGTTAAATATTTAACAAAAATTAAATTAATAATAATAATAAAAATGTTAATAATGAATTCAAATGCAAACTGTCCTTGCCGAAGATGCTCCATGCAACTATCTGGCTTCGAAACAAGTTACGACCATAAAGTCGAATACGGAAGGTTTAATTAGACCCAAAAAAAAATCAATTTTTCTATTTTCAAGCCTAGCATTGGCAATCTTCAGCATTGCAGCATCTTCTTTCGTTCTTTTAGGCTAAATAATAATATATAAAATAATATTTTTAATATTATTTTTCAGCGTGGATAAAAAAAATCAAACACTTAGTTATGTAACATTTTTTATCTATTAAGCACTTTCTTTGGCCGTATTTTCCAGGAATTGTGTGTGAGCAGTCACTCTTCAACGTGGAACACGATAAGAAAGGAAGCATAATAAAACAAATAATGATTTTTATTAGCAACGGAAATAATTACCGATTGAAAAGAAAAATCACCTTGTGTTCGCGATCATTAGGACAATTAATTCGTTTCTTTAAAAAGATTCTTCTTTGTGGCAACGCAAGTTGGCTTGCGGATACAACATGTTTCGCGCAGGTTGGCCGAATGGGTTGCGTTCCTGCATGCGACGGTAATAGCAACAGTCGTAATGTGTCGTGTTCGCAACCCCACCTGCACCGCCAGGGAGCGTCCTCGGATAATAAATGGTAGATCGATTAAAAAGTGCCTTCACATCCTCTTCGGATACATAAGGCACTCAAAAGATCGGATAAATACAAAAAACACATGGCGACTGTTGCCTTTACCGCCATTCACAAGAACGCAACTCTCCGATTTCACTTGCATCCATGTAAATGCTATTTTACAGTATTGTACTTTCTTTACAGCAGCATTTCCAACAACAATTTCAGCAAGCAAAACTACCTCTCCTCCTTCTAAGGCAACAACATTTTCCACTAATTCTGCTACTAAAACTACAGTGTCCGGCACTACTACAGCGTCATTTATCAGTAAGAGTAAGATAAAAAAAAATCATTAAAATTGATTTCCTGGTACAATCACAAAAGTTGTAATTATGTTTTAGATTTCTGAACCCAAAGAGACTTCAGAGGCAAATTGGAGTACATCAATGTCTGGGCAAATCTTTATACTGTAAGGAATTGGTCAAACAAGACTCCAGTCTCTGCTCTGATGATGCTGTTCAGAAATACTGCCGTGCCTCTTGTGGCTCTGTGGAAATGGTCAAGGTTGAATAGAAACAGTTTTCATTGATGTATTTTTGTTGTTCTTGAAAACGCGAGAATGGAAAATTGCTTTCAGATTTAATTGAATACAATAGAAGGTTAGGGGATCTGAATGATATTGAGCAGGGAATATTTCCAACAATTTTAAATTTAAGCATCTCCAATTGTTATTCAGACACTAATGTAATTAATGTAGGAAGGAGCCGATGCAATAAAGTCCAAATCATATTAGTTTATGCAACGGACTTTAATCAAATAGCAAAAAAATAGCAACGCAATAAAGAGTGGAGTTAATTTTTCGTTGGCTTTATTAAATTTATATTTTTGCTGAGACATGTCAACAGCAACTCAACCTAATCAGCTCGTAAAGTTAGTAAGCAAATCATTTAAAGCTGTAAGAAGAAACAGCAAACAAATTTGTCACAACAACCAGAATTAAATTGTTATTGAATATCAGCTTATTCGTAGAATAACGATTTCTCAAATAGGATTTTGTCGTCACTGAATTTCTTGCACCTAAGCAGTATTAACCAGCTCGGAATCCGCACAAGGCAAAATAACCCGTAGTTTTAGGATCTAATGCTCCCTGTTGGATGACCAGGTACCTCCCTGGTACAATGGATGTTCTGCAATGCATGTTGTAGTAAGTGTATGGCAGCAGCTTATCTGTAACGACTGTGCAAATGGAATAACTGCTTCTCAAAGGGTCCCCGGCAAGCCACGATGTGTTGGTCATACCGACGGCTAGGTCGATCAATCTATCAACTAAAAATTAATGACATCACATTGTTGCTGGTAAATTTAGACTTATTTGAAATTATTAATTAATAGTCTCCAAACGGTCCTACGTGAGTTTGAGTCTCCAGTCCAAATTGTGATGTAGCTTAAAGTAAAGTACCGTTCCATATCGAACATCCACCAGTTACTTCCACTTGGAGGTTCATCAGTCTGAGCGCAATGGCTGCCGAAAGTTTCCACTTCCCAGGCTCCAAGAACCACGCCATTTTGAATGGCAGCCGAGCTTTGACAGCTTTTCCTGGGCTTGCCCACAGCTAAATCGTAAATCAAACAATTAAAGTGATTAATAAAGTTATGAAAGATGCGTTTAAACTGCATATATGCAGGCAGACGAGTTTCGTGTTTTGAGGGGCACCATATTTGTAGAGAGTTTTGGAAACTCGTGTGCTGATTTCGACATTCGTTGAAAATGTTCCTCCATCTCTTTATATAATGATGTACAAGATGACCTAGTTGTTGACAGTAACGCATAAATTGGTAAAATATTGGTCTTTATTAATTGTGAATGTGAGAATTCTGTTTGTGGAAATGCCGGTATCTTGTTCTGAAGAGCAAATTCTTAGAAGAGGAAACTTATAGCGCTGAAAAGCCACCTAATTTCAAACTTCAAAGATTTCAAATTTGAATTTGTATCATGACGAGGCTAAAGGTTACATGCAGAATGTACATATCAAAATAAATGGCTTACATTTGGAGGAATCCTCTTTGGCCTGCAATGGTCGACTTGAGTTACAGAATTGTTTATTTGGAAATTTGATTCACAAACTAAAACACAAAACTCACTTCGTAATATACACAATTTTCCTTTGGATAAATTTTGTAAGAAAATATTTTGAAAAATGAACAAATTCCATCGACATATTCGTAATCAAATCCCATGCAACTATCGTTTAACTGGCACCAGTATGCACACCTCACCAAGAGGGGAACTTCATGGATACTTGTGGGTTTAGTTGACACAGACTGGAGTTGAACCTCAGACGCACGAAGCGTGAAGAATGCCTTATGCCAAGAGCAGCCATCACATCCTTGGCAATAAGAAATCTTGCTGAATGTTTTTCCTTCGATTAGAATCGAACACAAGAATAACGGGATGGAGACGAGTTGCAGGATAAAGAGCATTTTACTGTGCTCAGTTGTGAATGATGAGAACTAAAAGGTATTTTACTTCGCGTGATCGTTACATAATTAATCAGAAGTGGATTGTGGAAGGCAAAACAAAAGTCCTTTATCAATAAACAATTACAATGGGTTCTAATAGAGAAATACTGCAAGCCGTCATCACCAACAGTGATCAGTTTTCATTCAAGCATAGAATTTGTATGGTTCATTGTCGCAAAACAACGCTCTAGTCAAGGTTACCATGACACGAACCCTTTGCGGTAGGCATGTAAAACATGCTGCCCTCTACAAGCACATCTGCGGCCCGCACAAAGGTTTCTATAGCGTGAGCACCTATTATCTTCGTAACATAAATTATAAAAACAATAAAAAAAGCAATACAATTTTTCGATTCGATCGTTTTTGTTGTGCGTTTTTGGCAATTACTTTTAACTTCCGATGAATCATGCGATTTGCTAAGTATGACAGTCACCTGGAACGGCAGGGACGCCGACAGAAATTCCCTGCCCCCTAAGTTGTCAATTTGGTAGTGGAAAGGCAAAAAATAAAGGTCAGGATTGTAAAATTTTAATATTTTAAAACCCGGCGGACCCCGCAAAAATTGCCGGACCACTGGGCTCTTGTACGCCCCTGCCCTATCCCCTCTCGGCGGCCCTGGATGTTGCCAAGGCGGAAGAAAGCCTGCAGATGGAACCAATAAAAATGCATTCTAATTCTAAACTCAGAATCTCAAAGTATCTTGAAGTAGGGATACCTGGTTTATTTTCATACCTTCCTGTTTGAAAACTTCAGAAAGTTTGCCGCAAACATTATGACAATGATTGGTTCTACATATGTGTGTGAACAGTTATTTTCCTCTATGAAATCAATAAAAACTTCTCAGAGATCAAGGCTGACTGATCAACACTTGCCATCTCTGATCAAAATCGAAACCGCACATACATTTCAGTCAGACAGGCATACCAAAAATTGTCAGCCAAAAGAGATGTCAAGCCTCAGGACAAAGATTTCAGATTTTTAAGTTAATGTGAAACCGCAAATTGAAATAAATCCATTCCCGCATGGGAATGTCATCTTTTAATCCGAACCAATGCCAAGATAACTCTGTAAATTACTCAGTAGTTTATATGCTTTAATCCATTGCTATATGCAATTAAGCAGCCAATTCTGTACGTTTGTTTAATTCCTTTGAAATCCAGTTAAAAAGCGATAACAGGAAAAGCGAATAAAGCCGGTCACAACATTTACTGAATAACGACATTAGTTAACCTCAGTTGTCCGATTGTAATTGACATGGCGTCTAAACTAAAAAGAAATATTTGAACCCACACAAGGCAAAATGACCCGATGTTGAGGGATCTAATTCTCCTTGTTGGATCATGAGGTACCTTCCNGATGATGATGATGATGATGATGATGATGATGATGATGATGATGATGATGATGATGATGATGATGATGATGATGATGATGACGATGATGATGATGGTGGTGGTGGTGGTGGTGGTAGTAGTGATGAAGACACCATAAAACAAGATCAATAAAAGCTAAAAAAAAAAATAAAAGACGAATATTTTAATTAATTCATAAATTAAAAATTTTTCCATTCACCAATCCATCCATTAATCGAAGAACCATTTCATCCACCCATCCATCAATCCACCAATCCATCCATGCATCAATCCATCAATCCATCCATGCATCAATCCATCCATCCATCCATCCATCAATCCATCCATCCATCCATCCATCCATCCATCAATAGAACCTCCATAATGGGTTCTGCTCGAATGATTAACATCATTCAGCTGTTTGTGGTAAATATTGGTTACTTCCCTGTAATCATGAACAATTACATCGGTTATGACGATTATGGTAACGGCGATCATGATGATGATGGTTGTGGTGGTGATGATGATGGCGATGTTGAAGGCGTTAGCATTGAGGACAGTTCATTGAATGTTATTATGATTTGTGGCTCCTGGTGTTTTCCATAATTGAGAGGAATTGCCATGCCGAGGTGAATAATAAGCCGCCCTTTTCTTTTTCATCTAACCATCCATCCATCTATCCATCCATTCAATCATCCATCTATCCACCCATCCATCCATCCATCCAATCATGCATCTATCCATCCACCCATCCATCCATCCATCCATCCATCCATCCAACCATTCACTCAGCCATCATCCGTCAATTTCTAGCAACGCTTAAGCCTACAACAACTGTGACTGCAACAACAGGCTATGCATGAATCGTCCGCAAATCCATATCGACTTGTGATTTATCGCCAGCCAGTTAATTATATATTATATAATTATTAATTATAATTATCCGTGTTGCTATAATTATCTATGACAGATTTCACGTTTGGTAAGCTCGATGCACCGCGGTTGCTTCCATCAAGACACGTCATTCCACGCCCTAAGCCCCCTAACCCTAACCCTACCCTAACCCTCCCTAACCTTCTTAAGCCTCACCAAGGATGCTTCCTCAAGTCGACACTTGGAAGACATAAATTGAGGCTTGGAAAGAGATATGATGTAAGGTGAGTCTGTTTCTAAGGAGGAGGAGGAGACGAAGGGTGATGATGACGACGATGGTGATGATGACGGCGATGGTGATGATGATGACGGCGATGGTGATGGTGATGATCCTAAGGATGGATACCCTAAAGTCGGGGGATTTAAGCTAGACGAGAAACAAGACAGTAGCTGAAACCCAAGGCGCCAACCAATGCGAATGTTTGGTGAGGTTCAATACCAGCAGATGGAATGATTGATGATCGGAACAATTTATTTTGTCGTCAGAATGATATTTTGCTTCTCCAATGCTTCCTGCACGTCAGGAATTAGCCATAAATCAACGTTGGCTGGAAAAAAAAACCTCTCGGATTGGGGAGAATAGAAGCGTAGAGATGAGTAGGCGATGGTGATGAAGCAGAAAATGGTGATGGTGATGATGATGATGATGTTGATGGCGATGAAGATGACGATGACGATGATTACGACATTATTATCACTCTGATGACAAGTGACTTTAATCTGTGAACCAACCCGGCTGGCGACGTACACCAGAAAAGCATCATCAAGAAGAAAACCAGAAGGTCATACATTCAGACATACTGACGCAGACTCAGTGAGAGACATAAAAAAAATAAAATAAAAATAAAGTCTTGTGGTATATCGTGTGCAGTATTTTCACTTGAATGCCTCCCTCTAGATGTACACAAATGTCCAGGAAAAAATACATTCAACAATCTTAGTCGATCTCAAAGACTTGAGAGACTAACCACCAATGGGCATCAACATTATCCAGCCGCCCATGGTCCAACGATCCATCCGTCGGCTGAATCCCATCTTGTTGGACAGTCCATTAAAGCCCCTCTTTGCTACCCCTGACCAGTTCCTGACCTGTGTCATTACCAAAGTCAGTCTTACTGTTTTATGGACACTTCTAGCATTCTGTAATCCTTAGATTACTTCACTGTGCTAATTTTATAATTGTCCTTGCAGACCAACTGTCGTGTGCCAATCTTGTCGTTCTCTTTAGTTTGGTTGTCGGCACGAATTCACCTCCAGGATCCTCAATGTCACCGTCTTCATCAGCCTCATCATCCTTCTCACTCACTTCTCCTAGCATCTTCACTGCCTTAATCATATTGCTGGCATTGTCAGTTGTGATCATCAAGTCTTGTTGTTGATCAACGCCCCAGCTTTCCATGCTTTCCATTTAACAGCTTTGCCACCTTGCCACGAGGATGGGTAACTTTCAAAATATTGAGTAAGACTTTTAAGTCCATCAGTCTTTGCAACAACTGACAGTTACAGACTTCAAGTCGTCCCTTGTCTGTGCAGAAATGCGATTGGCTGGATCACTCAGAATTCGTCTACCTTGGGTAATGGGGTCAATACGTTCCAACATCTTCTTGGAAAAACGATTTTGAACTGCGGATGTTGGAGCTGATGTGTCAATCACAAACATTACCGTATTTCCATGAGGATCTCAACTAAACAAAATGCCTTGATCTCACTTTGGTTTTCTTCAAAAGATGCGATGGTCAGTTCCTCCATCCATCCATCCATCCATCCATCCATCCATCCATCCAATCCATCCATCCATCCATCCATCCATCCATCACCTCCGCTCTACTGAATAGATAGGACTATCCTTAAAAATTCTGATTTGCTGTCGTTGGGAACTCCGCGGAGAAGCACATTTGAACTTTAGCTGGTAGGGGACTACTTTACGAGGCCGTCGTATGCGTACATCGCTGGACTGCGTCCTTCAGACCAGACAACGAGGCCTCGTGCACGCCTCAGGTAAGGATTTGTCGATGTCTGGAAGATGCTTGAGATGTTTTCCAACAAGTGGAAAGTGGACCAGCAGACGATGTGATGACGGAGATGACGGCGATGATGACGATGACGATGACGACGATGATGACAATTACGATGATGATGACGATGACAAATGCGATGATGATGATGACGATGGAGGTGGTGGTGATGGTGATGATGATGGTGTTGATGATGATGATGCTACGACGATGATGATGAGGGTGATTGCCAAGGACATCGGCAACAGCTGGAGGGATCGATAGAAGGAGAGTTTCAGTGCAAAACTTCAATTCGTGTCAATCAATGCTATCTTCATTTCAATCAGGTTCAATCATTCGATCGAGCGCCCAATAATCTGGCAATCAGCTTTCGTTTCTTCAATCAGTCAATCAGAGTTTCAAAAGGTCTATCAGTTATTCGGTCAATCAAACTGAAATCTCAATACATACACATTCATGTCACATTTGGCATCCCATCCATCCATCTACCTATCCATCCATCTATCCACCCATCCATCCATCCATCTACCTATCCATCCATCATCCATCCATCCATCCATCCATCCATCCATCCATCCATCCATCCATCCATCCATCCATCCATCCATCCATTCATCCATCCAT
>MPNW01001012.1:3907-21407 GCA_011800805.1 Hirudo medicinalis
AATAAAACACTTTTTACTTTGTATCGGAATATTTGCTGTTATTTTTGGTTTTTTTTTAAATCTCTTTTTGAAACGTGACTGATCTCAGAAGCGGCTCTGGGGATCCAAGAAGATTGAGATTGTAGATTGATTTAAGATTTCACCATCCTTGGGGTCTGCCAATGACTTTTATTATTATTTTTTATTATTGAGCGATAAATATTTATTCATTCTTGACAGAGTATGAATGAGATTCATAATAATTATTAATTAATTATAACATAATTATAATAAAATAAAATATTTTTTATTTTAATTTGTATTATTAAATTAAATTATATATATATATATATATATTTATTTATTATATATCATAATTATAAATAATTATTAAACTAAAAATATATTATTAAACTATAATTACAATTAAAATAATAATAATTATTTTATTTAATTATAATTATTATTATTCACAATAATGTGTTATTCATCAACAACTAAAACTTATTCTAATGATTACTCCTTCAACTGATATTGCAACATCGAATATGTAATAATTATATTACGCTATATTTATTAATGCTGGATTATTTTTGCTATTCTTAAATATTAATTAGTTGGAATTATTACGAAAGTATTTTAAAAATGCTCGAAAACGAATTATTTTAACAATTTGTTGTTCGAAGCGGTTAGAATTCCTAAAAGTTAATCGCAAAATATTTTGAAACAAATATTCAAAACAATGCAAAATATTTAAATATATTTCTTAAAAATTATGTTAAATGCAAATATTAGATATTTTGCAAATAGATTTTACGATGATCAACTCAGATTTTTAGATTAAAAAAAATTAATCCATAAAAATAAACTGCTAATCTGATTTTTAATTTTTTATTTTCCTGGCACTATTTTCAAAATATTTCCAAAATATTTCTAAAATAATTTCAAATCCCGATTTTATTCTCTCCAGCAAAAAGACAATTTTACGGCAACTTGGGGAAATATAAAAACTCTCTTTTCACGAAAGACACCTTTTTCATTCGTTTGTGAGTGGTTGGATTGAATTGTATTTGAATCTTCTTCTCAATCAACTCGTGTTGACCTGGAAATGTTTTCAGAATTGTTTTGCATCCTTTCCCCGAGTGGAGGAAATACAGGGGAACACTTCACGAAAGAAATTTTTATGAAGAATTACAAATTGGCACTTCTTGTCCGATCGCATTTTGCATAGAAATTCAACTGCAAATTTTATCCGAAAGCTTGGATTGTCAAGGAATTTCTTTTGCATTTTGTTCTGTTTGAATTATTTCGCATGCACAGATGTATTGATCAGCTGTCTTGGTTAGCATTAATGTAATGTCAATAAAATATTTACCAGCATTAAATTATTTTAAACACTCGCAAATCTATTGTAATAACATAATAATGTAATAATATAATATTATAATAAGGATAATATAATGTCATAATAACGATCATACAATATTATAATAACGATAATGTAATATTATAATAACGATAATGTAATATTATAATAACGAGAATAAATCTTACATTGATTCATTCTTATTCTCAGCAATATTATCAGCAAATATATTTCAAAACTTAGAATCATCGCACGATTAATCAGAGAAGTTACGAAATAATAAAATGTGAAGTAATAAAATACTTCAAACAAATACAAAGCAAAATAACATTACCAACATCGTGTCACAATTTGAGAAAACCCCTCATTAGGCGATTATAATTTGCCAAATAAAGAGAGTACACGAAAAAACTGGGCGCATGTCGGATTCTTGCGTGAGGTGGTTTTTCAATTCTTCTTCTGACAGAAAAAAAATATGAAGGAGTGGGGCCGAATCTCATGGGTTGGAGGCAATTATCCGCGGTGGTCAGATGATGACATGACGGCACTATTTCCGTACGGTCCTCGGTCGGCCCTTCCGTCGTTTCACGTTTCGTTTGGGATGACCATGCTGTCCGGAGGTGTGAATGAATAATTTTAAGGAAATGAAATATATAAAAAAAGTGTTTCATTGCTAAAAACCTTAAAAATAAGAAATAAATTGGAGTAATTACGGGAATGATTTACGACGGGGAAGTCACAAGGAATGCTCTCCTGGATGTAAAACTTGGATTGCAAGTGATGCATCATTTGCATCACATTCCATCACATTGCTTCGTATTACATCATATTTGATCACATTGAACACGCTGTAATGATTTTATTTACGGTCCAGAAAATTGGTTTCCTTCACAAATGGCTAGGTTAATAAAAAATTAAGTAACGTATAAAATATTATTATAAATAATAATGATATCATATTATTGGTATTGTTATTATTACATATAAAATTTAAAAAGAACATCATTAATTTCACAAAACTATATTTATCATCTACAAATTCATCATCATCATCCATCATGCATGCATCATGACATGTCCACAACACGACATGACAAAGGGCACATACAGGCAGGGATAGGCAGCACCACTATTAGTAGGTTGATGGAGGAAATCCTCTTCAAGATCCTCGTCAAGGAACCGTGTTCAGTGAATGGAAACTCTGAGAGTAAACTTGACATCACAAGTGCTTCCAGACGCATTCGTCTGCAAAAGAGGCGGGAATAAGTGCGGAGTTGTGGACGAACATCGGATGAGGAGAGGAAAGTCAAATAAAATAAGAAATAAAAATTAGAAACGACAGTTAGGATGAATAATTGTCTTATTACGTTTTATTGCAATTCACGCGGAAATTATCGAATAATCTCAACAACAAAAATCACAAACAGCCTTTCCAGTCAAAAGGAAAACTTCCATCCATCTATCCATCCATCCATCCATCAATCATAATCGCTCGTAACCATAGCAACGTCATAATTAATTGCATTTCAAAATTTTAAAAATTCACTAAAAAGTGCCCATTCGGATCTGCGTATTTATTCAATATTTTCGAAAAGTGGGAAAAATAGAGAGTGATTAAGAAATTCTCCAAATGTCGAGGCGTGTTTGAGTCAATAAATCCTCAACAATCCATCAATCAACTTTCTTCGTCACTGGCTTCTCAACTTTTCCATGAAATTCATTTTCATAATTTTCAAAAAAAAAAAAGGTAAATATTCTTAAAATTACAATTTTAATGATGTGTAAAAATCTATGAATTGCATTTGTGTTATCAGTAGTTATCACCGAGATAATGGAATCACTAACATCGTTGTCGTGACGATGATGATGATGATGATGATGATTACTGTTGAAATACATTTTACTTTTCACCACCTCAACAGCATCTTTGCCAGAATCGAGCAACCACCACGAACATGTTCTTCTCGAAAGATATTTGGTGTCTTCACGAGTTCTAAGCTTCAACCTCCACAAATATTAACGTACCTGACAAATATTAATGTACCTGACAAATATTAACGTACCTGACAAATATTAACGTACCTGACAAATCAAATTGCAACAATTCATAAACATTATTCGGCAATTTTATGAAAATAATGATAAGTATTCGAAATTTTTAATTTTACTTTGACGTTCAAATAAAAGTGAAATTCCTTTCCAGAGAATGTCCAAGTGCGAAGTTGGAAGATGTCAACCTCCGTCTTGGTTTAAAGTTATTCTGATGACTCTCCTCTTGATTCAATCTGTCGCGGGCAGCAAGAAACCTCTCCACAGCAACAACAACATCAACAACAACAGCAACAACATCAGCAACAACAACAACAATAACAAAAACAGCAGCATCACAACAATTGTTGAATCCAGCAACAACAACAAGACTGGCTCTCAAAGGGCACCCGCAAGAAACATGCGTTCATTGCATTGCACCACCGAGAACGTCAAAAAGTCACTGGAGAATAAGATTGCGCTGAACGGACTCGTCTTGCAAGGGAAAGTCTTGCGCAGCGCCAAGTACACATTTTACGGCCAGACTGCGTACAACTTGATCAACGACTTCCAGACGAAAGAAGAACAAAACATGAAGCCACTTGAAGCTAGCGACGACTTGAAAACCACGAAGACACCTGAATTTAATTCCATTCCTCCTCCGATTTCGTCGATCGAGAAGCTTGAAAGGCTGAAGAGGAAATACAACATCGTTTCCACTTCGCAGCGAATTTCCAACCCAGCCACGAATCTCTCCTCCATCCTCTCAGACATTCCCAAAACCCGATATCGACGATCGATATCGAATTCAGACCTCCAAATATCGATCTATTCCGTCATATTTCGAGTCGAAAGGATTTTCAAAGGGGCAGAATTCTTGGTTCCCTCGGCAGAACAGAAGCAGAGATGTCCCCACCTCCATTACTTCAACTCTCCTAACCACAAGAACCCCAAGGCTTTCGTACAGACTGAGATCATGATTCCATCGTCCCGAGATAACGCGCACCTCGAGTATTTTTTCGATGATTGCCTCCAAGACAACTTCACCATAGCCCCGGGCTTGCAGTACTTCGTCTTTCTCAACAGGCAGCTGAACTTCAACGAATCGGTTGTCAATCGGGACCAGCAGTACAACGCGGGATTCGAACATTCGAGCTCTCAGCCAAGGAATGGTGACGGTCACCTGAGGAGTTTGCTCTACCACTGCAGTATTAAGAGTTTCGTCGTCGACAAGATGTTCAGGAGTTCAAAAGTTCCTCAACTTTTCCACAACAACTTGACTGGCTTCGTCAAGTCCGTGGCCTGTTGTGGTGGGTGATTCTCCAATGTTCGTGTATGTGTGTGTGTGTGTGTGTGTGTGTAGCACAGATCTTGGGACTGTGAATAACTTTTAGTTATTTTGTGTTTGAGTAAGTCTTAGAGTGGTTGTAATATTGATCGTTCGGATAAGAAATGCAATATCAATATAATTGAAATGCAATACAAATGATGTATCAAAAAAGTTGTTTCGACAAAACATCGCTGATCAATCAAAGAAGAATCGATAAAAGACAAACAATGCCAAGTGATTCCCAAGAAGCGTAATCTACGTCCAATCATCCGTCCAAGTATTTTGAAGGCCGTCACAGATTTCTTATCGTGTAATTCCAAAGAACATCGAACCCAATGCCACGCGATTTACCCGGCAGTTCAGGATGCTATTTCTTCACGAGAAATTCAATTTAGGGGGCGTCCGCAATCACACAAAGCATCTTTCTGCTCTTTAGAAGGGCAACAACATTGCTTAAAGTTGATGGATGAACTGAAGTCACCAAGTGACGTGGCCACTGGCCAGTAGCAACACTAAACTCGTCTCCATTCTTGGAACTTTGAAAGCATTGAAGGCATTACAAACTTGTAAAAGGTTTATTGACAAGGAAATCATTAGCATAACCAAGCAATATTCCGGGTTTCATGATTTTTGGATGTAATCCTCGGTGTGGACAGCAAACGTCGATTGCGGAGGACTTGGCGTGCATCAACATGTACACTGGGGCATTGCATGATGCAATGCAAAAAATTATTTTTTTTTTATATTATTTTTAACGTTTACTCATTTCATGCTGTTACACAATTGAAATCAAGTTAAAAAAATATTTTTCATAAATTTTATAAAAATTTGACTCCGCCCAACTAGTTCGAACATCATCCAATCATATCATCTCATCATATCATCTCATCATATCATCTCATCATATCATCTCATCATATCATCTCATCATATCATCCCATCATATCATCTCATCATATCATCTCATCATATCATCTCATCATATCATCTCATCATATCATCCCATCATATCATCTCATCTATAATCCATCCACCCATCCATCCGTCCATCCATCCTTCCGTCCATCCATCCGTCCGTCCACTCACTCATCAGTCCAGNGTTGCCGTGTTTATCAATTCTAATCATCATCATCATCATCATCATCGTCGTCGTCGTCGTCGTCGTCGTCATCATCCTCCATTATGGCAATCAATATCATCTCATCATATCATCCCATCATATCATCTCATCATATCATCCCATCATGTAAACTTGTTCCTGACATTCGAAAAGAAAACAAAGAACGTCTGGGAATTCTTGTTTTCAGGAATGCCTGAACAAGGTAAACGTTTTGCTACTGTCATAACTAAAACTACGGTTGAAGAACAAGTAAAAGCCAAGTTTGCCGTGGCACAGCGATGGGTCTTGTAAATCAAGTTCGAGCATTAGGTTTTGACATAATGGCATCAAACTCTGGAAGAAAGACTGGTGATTGTGTTGAACAGAAAGACTTCCTGGTAAAAAGCTATTAATGCTTGCATGTCGACACCATGTGTTTGAGGGAATCCTTTGTGCTGTTCAAAGAACTGTTTGGAGTTTCTTCTGGACCTGACGACACTGTTTGGAAAAATATCAACACAGAACAAAAGTTAAAAAAATGCAGATCAGTAATACAGCACTAAAAGCCGAAAGAGATGTTGTCGTACATTCTTTGAAACGAATTCTCTCATCTCCAGACAAAATCAATTTTCTCCCGCGAGAGCTGCTCATTGGACACGACCAGTTACAACTCATCATGCACGATGGATGCCATCAGTTCTATATCCAAAAACATTTTTGCTTTCAGCAATCAAGCAGAATATGGCAAAGATATGCTTGACAAACTGGAGTCATTCTGTCTTTTTAATGTGCTGTTTTATGCAGAAAAATGGCTCAGTGCATCTGCTGGGGTTGACGCTCCTTACAAGGATCTTCAGTTATGGCATAAATTAAATAAATACAAGAAGCATGACCCAAGAATTGCAAATATGACCATTTAAATTTGAGAGACACTTCTGGTATTTAACTGAAGAGTGTGCAGTCTTTTCGTTGTTTTCAGACCTTCTTTTAGGTAGTGAACGCCAAGACGTTGCTCGCCGTCTAAATCGTACACCTCTGCCAAAATTATTTGAAAAAGGACACCCAAGATTTCAAGTGCTTAACCACTCAACAAAGCTCATTGACCTTACTGGTGCTGAATCTTGGTTATTGTTCCACAGCTTGCAAATCAATACTGCCTGGCTTACAGCACCAGTGTCGTTGTGGAAATCTGATCCAGATTACCGCAAGGTTTTGTACGTCAAAGTGAAGATGGTAAATGATCCATCCGAACGATCTATAAACTAATTTAAGAGTTTGGCAACAGCACCACTTTTAATGAAACACAGAAACAGTACTTGCCCCAGATCGTCGAACATGACTCAAGGTGATTCCTGATTTCAACAAAGAAACACTGAACAATTTATAATTAAAATAATTAATGTTTTCTTGTATTGTTTCATACGTAATTTGTATGTTTTGTGCAGTGTGATTTAACAGTAAAATTGTTCAAAACATAGAAGAATGTTATTAAATTTAACGAATAACTGCCATTTGTAACGTTATTAATAAATAAATAAATGATCAAAATTGTTGACGACATTAACGTATAAATATTCCAAAATGGCTTAATATGCTGGGCGGGGTTAAATCTTTACAAAATAAATGAAAATTTAGTTATTTAGCAAGTTTGTGTTCTATGAATTAGCGTGGGAGGGGTGCAATTATAAAATTAAAATTAATTTATTTTTTGCTGATACCCTGATGCACAGTTAATGTATGCCGATATGCAAATATGTTATTAAGTGTATTTGATATGTACTAATATATATTAATAATACATAATATATATATATATATTAATATGCACTAAAAGTTAATATGTCCTGAGATATTAATAAGCCTAAAAAATCAAAAAACAATCACAACACACTCTTCAGTTGATGTAGCTTAAGATGACCAACATCGATTAAACTATCCGTTGTTATTGGCTAACAATTAATAATTAAAAGTCAATTAACCAAACACATTCGCTAGAGAAAGTAAATATTGGAACATCATGTTTTTTTTTATTTCTTCTTATTTCTATTCTTCACGAACACATTCCTCCCAAGAACAAACACGAATCTTATCTGGAGCGTCGTTCCATGACCAATGTTCGCTTTAAGCCTGGAAGACTGAGGTCTGAGGAAACATAGTGACGATGGAAATCGCGAACATTGGAAAGAAACTGGAAACGATGATCATCGCAGAGGCTCCAGTGTGGCATCATTTCCAAGAAGACGTTGTGCTTTTTTGCAGATTTTTTGACTTTTCTTTTTACATTTTTCTCATCGGACTTGAGAGGATTGTTGAATTTTTTCTTCTTCAATTTTCATATCGATTCTCTACTCGGTTCAATCTCCGATCTCTTCCTTGACATTTTTGAAGAATTTCTAGAGTAGCTGACACAATTATATGACCACGAGTACATTACAGCTACTCAACTTAATCGAAGGTACAGCAAATATTAAAACTGGTAAATGACATTTAAAATTATAAGCGCTCTTCTTGATATTTTCTAATATTGAACGAGTAACAGAGAAAATTGCGATTCCAGGAATATCGACCTCAAAGAAGAGGTTTCCAAGACGTTATCATCAGGAAATGATTATCAACACGGAGTCATACTGCAAATTCCTGGGAATCAATGCTTCCTTTCCTTCTATCGACTCACATCCGAGCAACATGTCTCAACTTGCCCACACTCTGTCGCGGACGACTTCCACGGATAAGTGATGTGAAGAAAAGAAGCTAGGAATGAAGAGGAAGAAGAAAACGAAGAGGGGAGGGTGTGTTCACAAAATAATATTTCTTTAAATTATGGACAGGAATCCATCCAACGTGAACACGGTTTCAATCGATGGATCTCGAGAGAATGGAGCACTTCCAGAACACTTCTGAGAGGAGAATTATTTTATTTCCCGCATTTAAAGGACAAATTCGACGGAAATGCGCGACAGACGTGTCCATATTTCACCGTCCGAAAGTATGCAATAACCTGCCGCTAATTCGCGAAAACACATTTTCTTCGTCGAATAAAAGGAAACGAAACCTTGTCAAACACAATTCTTGCAAAAAATGAGGCAATGAGAATGTGGTGGTCCTGGATGTTGATGAAGACTTACGGCCATCTTTCGGGATGACACGCGCATTTAAAGACTCTGGTATTGCGTACTTGGAGGCAGAAGGGGCAGACGACATGACATGTCTGAGATCCCTTTTGCAGGCATGACACGTTAAGCTGAAATAGAAAAGTTATAAATCCGAAAATCCTTGCCTGTTATTTTTTTTTACTTATTCGTTCAAAGACATCATGGAGGTGCACTTTTCGACAGGAATTCAACAACTCTTGACCTGCATTGGTTCTGCCTTATTTGATGACCTTTGCCCCAAAAGTTCACGATATTGAGTCATTCTCGTGTAATCGATTGCAATAGAACTTTTTAAATAATAGAATTTGATTAGGCTTTACGTAACCTAATTAATAATAACAATTTGCATTAAAATTATTAGAATTTTAATAACTAAAGGTGATTTTAAATTTAAACCAATCAGACGTGGAAATTATAAAATATTGTTTATCGATTGATTTCATAATTAATTCTAACCGTTGTCGGATTGAAACAAATTAATTTCTATGTCAACCAATCAACCAAGACTGATTATTGCAACTTTCAGGTTCATTTCATCCATCTGCTGCTTCGTTGAACTGCGTTTCTGTGTTTGGATTTTGTTGAGTTCTTCAAAGTTTTTCTGTCCTCAAATGGAGTGCAGATGAATGTCTGCTAAAGTGGCAGACATTCAAAGAAATTCTCCTAAAAAGTTCTGGAAATTGAAGTTTTCTTCATGAATTTGGAGAGATTCCAAGAAAGAATTTGAGAGTGACCCAAAAATATTTTTATTGAAAAAGAGACAAACTCTTTCCATGCTCAATGGCACAATGATTTATGTCAGGATTGATTGAGATTATTAATATTATTAACTATACGAAGATTTTAATTATACATATAAATAATAATAATAATAATAATAATAATAATAATAATATTATTATCATCACCAACACTTCACCATTTATATTTATGATGTCAGCATTTCATAATTCAAAAATATCATTCTGATGGAGAGCATGAACGGCATGGAGAAAAGCATGGTTTGTCAGAGGGTTATCACAGACGGCAAGCTTGACAGTATACTGTCTATTAAATTTCCTTTATTCAAATCCCACTTTTTCATCCATCCATCCATCCATCCATGCAATCATATTCCAGATATTGCAATAATTCTGTATATAAAATTAAATTATAACAATTAGTAAAAATAAATAAATAAATAAGCAAATAAATGAACAAATAAATAAATAAATATATTTAACATATATAATAACAACTGCTTTCAGGAAGAGATAAAATATGGTGGTCAATAAATAGGATATTCTTCCAACCAATCGGAGCCTCTCATTTGGTTTCCATGACAACCAGAAGAATGAGAGCCGATGATGGTTTTCTGGGAAGACATGGTGACTTGACTGCTCGCTTGTCTGACGTTCTAATACAATGCTCTACATTTCATCATCATCATCGTTATCATCATCATCATCATCATCACCACCATCACCGCCATCATCATTATCATCGTCGTCGTCATCATCATCATCATCATCATCATCACCGTCGTCGTGGTCATTTTGTTACATCACAACTTATTTCCCACTCCATATCTCACGAGCCATTTAAACTTCAAACTGAGAATTTAATTATTCCGAGCGAAAATGACGACAAACGTGAAGAAAGTGAGTAACAATGAAATTAAATATTTGCAGCAACAAACCTCATTATTCCAACAACCTCAATCATCCATCTTGCATCTGATAACTGCTTTTAGTTTAAACGAATTACAAATATTTCCCAGTCGTTGTGAATTGAATAAATAAATTTATCTTTATGAATTACTTAAACAATTGAATTAATAAATGAGCAAGTATCCCTTGAAGGCTTCATCATCATCGTCATCGTCGTCATCGTCACCGTCATCGTCGTCGTCATCCTCATCATCAACGCCATACCATCAGCTCTAAAGTCATTTTTCTAGTTTCATATCAAACACGCCTTTTTCGTGTATTTCTCGAAGCATCATGATTTTATTATGTTATTTGAAAAATTAGTAAATAAAATATAATAATAATAATAATAATAATATCATCAAAGCAGAAAAAATTCTTGAAATTTTGTAGATTCCTTTATTACATCAACGTCAACAACAACATTATCGTCGTCAACAAAAACAACAACAACAACAACAACAGCAACAACAACAAAACAACACCAACAACAACAGCAACAACAACTTTGTAAAAAGTCATAAACAAATAAATGCTGTAATTCATTCAAATTTATCCGAGCATCAAACAGAACAACAGAAGGCCGAATAAAGGAGGCAGAACGTGGAATGTCGATGCTCGTGAAATATGAAAACACTTCGAACGGACGGACAGATAAAATATGTTGCAGTGTTCTTCTGTTGTTTCATCAAATAATTTTATTGAATGAATTTAAAACAAATTGTTATTATATAGTTTTATGTCTAAAACTAGAGATTAATTTTGAAATTGATATTGAGTATTATTAAATATATTTTAAAAAGTTTAAAAATATTTTATTAAAATATTTATGGTTATTTTTAGTTTGCGATAAAATACTAAAAATCATAACGAATTTTGAAAAGTATTTAAAAATTTGTTACAAATTGTGATAAAAGCGGGGCTTAATTTATGCCGAGTTTATTGTTGGATTTATTCAGTAAATATTCAGTTATCAACTGAGTGGTATTAACTGTAAATACCTCGAATGTAAACTTAACTATTTTACTCCCAAGGTTTTAACAATATTATAGAAAAGTACACAATAAAAGAATAAGTGCACAATAAAACAATAAGTACACAATAAAATAACAACTACACAATGAAATAGACGAAAAAATAAGATTATTCCATAAATCTATAAATATTACATCAAACAAAAGTTGAAAGTCATGTTGTGAATGGGAAGTTTCAGTTTGGAAATATTCAGTTGATGACATTCAGTTGATAACATTCAGTTGAATGTATTCAGTTGATAACATTCAGTTAACAATATTCAGTTGATAACATTCAGTTGGCAACAATCAGTTGATGACATTCAGTTGATAACATTCAGTTAACAATATTTAGTTGATAACATTCAGTTGGCAACAATCAGTTGATGACATTCAGTTGATAATGTTGATGGAATTGAAGGATGTTTGTTTGCAGCTCCAACATTATTGGGGCCACAAACGGAATATTTGATCGTCCACTTGAGTTGATGTTGACGAGGAATGATTCAGCATTTCGCTTGCAATCATTAATAATTCTCTTTCTATTTCCATTAATTATCATAAATGAACTTTCAAGTTATGATTATGATGCAGGTTGTAATTAATATTTAATAAAGATTATTCATCGATTCAACCAGGTATTTTGAAAGGATTGAAAATTACGAAAATACTCATTTAACCTGTCAAGAATTCACTGATAAATTAATTATGCAAATGAGCTTTAATTAATTATTTAATGATAACAATATTAATAACAATAATAACAAAAAAATCAACAACAATAATAAAAATAATGGATAATAATAATTTATAATTACGTTAAAATTTATTTATAGAACTTTTTATTATTTATAGCGATTTCTTTCCTTAAAATTTATTTGTAAGTATTTGACCAGAAATTGTCAGGAAGCATTGGAATGCAGGTTGGACAATCGAATGTTCTTGCAGCAGATGTGGATTGATTTGTGACCTCCTCTCATTAATCACTAATTAATTGCGTGCAAACAATTAACATATTAATTCATTCATTCATTAACCGATTATATTGTAAATGACGATAAATATCGCTATTATGCAATTGAAGGGGTATGTGATTGTTTGTAGGTTTAATAAGTAGTAACAATAATAATAATAATAATAATAATAATAATAATAATAATAATAATAGTAACAATAATAATAATAATATTAATATTAATATATAATATAATATAATATATAAATATATATATATATTAATAGTATATATAATATATTGTATATATTGCATATATTGAAATGCATATTAATAATAATATTTTGATAATAAAATAATAATATTAATATCACAGATTATTTTCTGTAATTCGTTCTTGAATTTCAAGTTGATGTTGATCGAGGCCGCTTTGAGTGAGAGGTTCTCAATTTAATAAATTTCTTTGAAACTGGATATGAGGAGATGACGTTACTGCTTAAAAATTCAAATTCTGATAAAACTCATTTTGATGTTATAAAAATTACATTAATAATAATAATTATTGCTATTATATTATTAATAATACAAAGGAAAATGGAGGAAAGATTGAATATCAGATGGTCTGAGATTGTCAAAGGTCATGGGCAGACAGAGTCTTATTAGGCTCGTTTGTAGAAACCATGTGGATGAGGATGAAAAGACATGACTGACATTCATTGGCTGAAAAGTAGTTTCTGACATGCACCTCATTGGTGTACTTCCTTTGTAAAGTGTTCCTTTTGGTTGTACTTGACATTAGGTTTATTTTATTGGGCGATCATGATTAACAAGATTAACAAATATAAATTATTATTATATAGAAATGAAATATCGCTCGTTTAATCAAGTTGTAAGTGCCTGAATTCCTTAAAACTTTGCGTTAAAAGACTGATATATTAATTTCAGTCACAGAATATTGATATTAAGACTTCAGGAAACATTCCTCGGAATTTTCGAAGTCAAAAATTAAGCCGAGACCGAGAAGTGCGAAAGAGGTCAGTTGTGAATCTAAGATTGCGACCTAACTTCTCGGTTTTCATTTGTGCGAAAGTTGTTTGAAGTTAAACGAGGATTGTCTCAAGAAAGTTGCAGACGAAAACGTAAAGGAACAATTAAAAGGTGTGACTGAGGTTGTTGCAGAACTTAAACTGATTATCAGGACAACTGACAAGTTGGTTGATGTCATTAAAGAGCAAGGAAGACAAATTGAAGAGCTTCAGGAGAGTTTGAATGAGTTGAACAAAGTTTCAATAAAAAAGTTGGATGAAAACAAACAAGAAACCAAACAATGGTTCAGTTTATTTGAAAATATGTTAAAACTTTGATTACAGATATTGAGAAAGTCCAAGTGAGAGACACAAACTCAAAAATAGAAATGAACAATGTTGTTTTTGTTGAGTTATTTTCGAGTTTGATTAATGACGAATTGTGCATGTTAAGTTTAAGTTATTTAGTTAACTTAAATCTTCACAGTCCCGCGGAGATCCCGTGTCATGTTTGTGACTCCAAAAAGTTTATGTCGAGGGTAATTTATTTGGTCAGATGGATTTTTAATGTTTGGTCGGGAAAATAAAAAACAAAAAGCAAAATAATGACAGTAATAATAAGAACAAATCACAATATATAATAACAATAATAACAGCAATAATATTAATAATAACAATAATAACAGTAATAATATTAATAATAACAATAATAACAGTAATAATATTAATAATAACAATAATAATAACATTAATAAAATTGTTCTGCAGCATAATATTTATTTCCAGCCAGGCCTCCTTCTTTCCAAAGCAGACCTCAGGAACTCGTGGCCTACGTGAACAAAAAAGTGCAATCGTTGAACTGCAGGGTTGCGGGAATTCCCCCTCCAGAGGTCACGTGGTACAAGGACAACCAGCCAATCATGGACCAATCGATGAAAAGAATGAAGCTATCCAGGTCGGATTGGATATATTATTATAATGAGCTGTTATGTTATTATAAAGAGCTGTTATATTATTATAATGAGCTGTTATATTATTATAATGAGCTGTTATATTATTATAATGAGCTGTTATATTATTATAATGAGCTGTTATATTATTATAATGAGCTGCTATTGGTTTAATTATTCTGAAATGTATTTATTATTGTTGCTGGATGTCAAGTGATTTCCAAATCAAGCCCATTTCTTTCGGATTTTCAACAATTGTCGCTCAAAATTTCGAAAGACTTCATCGCGAACAGTCACGTGGATTAAGATGTTACGTAACTACATATTTACGTAAATTCACATTTTTCAAAATGAATTATAATTTATAAAATAATTATTCTTAAAATGAATCAAATGTTGGACTGAATTGTTTCAAATATGTGAACCAAATTGAGCAACTACGTTCTTAAGTGAGAGTAATTACTGGGAAAATCCCGGCTATTTGTAACATCACCTGCCTTAATATCAGGTGTTCGTCGTGAATGGTTGAACAAATACAGGTGTGCAGGATTTATGACTTCACATTCTTCAGTTTTTGTCAAAAATATTTCATTATCGTAGTTCAATCGATCTTTCTTAAAGTTTGGAAGAAATTTTCAAATTAAAAATTATTAATTCTTTTATTATCAAATTTATTTAAATGGAATGTCATGGAATGTTGATTAACTGAAAAAATTAAAACGAGAATGTAATAAACCTTCTTTTGTAAATTCATCCATCAATTCTATCCTTAAAAAATGTTGGTTTCGATGATTCATCCGTCGATTCGTCCATCTATCCTTTCGCCCATTCTTACAATCAACTATCCATTCATCCAACATTCCATCTATTGATGAATAGATATTCATCCATCCATCCATCCATCCATCCATCCATCCATCCATCCATCCATCCATCCATCCATCCATCCATCAATCAATCAATCATTACTACAGGAACAACACGAAGCTTTCAATCCGACGCCTAAAGTTGAGAGACGAGGGTTGGTACTGGTGTGAAGCCACCAATGCCCTCGGTTCGACCAACAGCTCCCCAACATTCCTCAACGTCACCTTGGCACAACCCGAGAATATCTCAAGTAATGATAATGATGAGCATCTTTTGGCGTAGTTGTTGTAATCGTCTGAGTAAGGAAGGGATGTTAACAATGAACAATTAACAGTTAATATTCACAAACACTCCTTTCATTTCATGCATTGTCATGGTTTAGTTTTATGTTTTAATTGTTTTAATGTTTTAGTAATTATTTTAATGGGTTAAATGAGTTTTTAAAACTTTCTTTTTTCTTTATTTCTTTTTTTTTTCAAAATCGTCGTCATCATCATCATCATCATCATCACCGCCGTCATCATCGTCGTCGTCGTCGTCGTCAGCGATTATCGAAAGTATTCCTCTTAGTAGATAATAAATACCTTGTTATTGTACTTGCAATCATTCCTTTTAGTGTTATTTGTCATTTTATTTCATTTTGTTGTCGATAAATTACTTTTTATCCGATGTTGTTGCAGTTGTGTGCTAATTGTGCATTATTTATTATTATTATTATTATTATTCTCATTGTTATTCTTATTATTATTGCAATTAAGAATAAATAACTATAGCATTATTAGTAACATCAACACCGACAATCAATTAAGGACATTAAATGATCAATTAATTTAATTTATGAGGCTCACCTTCAGACAAGCGTTCTTGCAATGTGAGGTCAAGGACAACTCACAACAGGACCTCCCCGACCATTCTGACGATGACGATGATGATGACATTGATGATGATGATGATGATGATGATGAAGACGAAGAAGGAGAAGAATTTGTAAAACCTGTGCATGAAAGTTTAAGTGGCTTAAATTAATTAATTAATTAATTAATTAATTAATTAATCAAAACTCGACTGATTCGTCGATTGGTATTTTTATATTAATGCAAGATAACGATTATCTTCATCCGCAATATCATCGTCGTCGTCGTCATCATCATCACCACCATCATCATCATCATCACCATGGTAATCGCTATTGTAATTCATAATAAATCAATTACTTAGCAACGCAATGTTTGTCATTTATCAGCTTCAGCAACATCATAATAGTAGTTGTTATTATTGCAGCCATCACCATCATTACCACTACCACCATCATCACCATCACCATCGTCATAATCGTCGTCGTCATCATCATCATCATCATCATCATCATCATCATCATCATCATCATCATCATCATGTGATCATCACCATCACCATCACCATCATCATCATCATAATCATCATCATGTGATCATCACCATCACCACCATCATCACCATCATCACCATCATCAACATCAACAGCATCAACAGCATCAACAGCATCAACATCAACAGCATCAACATCAACAGCATCAACATCAACAGCATCAACATCANGTTCATTCATTCGTTCGTTCGTTCATTCATTCATTCGTTCGTTCATTCATTCGCTCATTCATTCGTTCGTTCATTCATTCTTTCGTTCGTTCGTTCGTTCGTTCGTTCATCCATTCATTCACCCATTTATTTATTTATTTGTTTGTTTATTTGTTTATTTGTTTATTTGTTTATTTATTTATTTGTTATTTTATTTATTTATTTGATGTTGCATGGTTTTTGATGAATGTTATTTTCTAGAAATTCGATTCAATAATTTTGACAATTGGAAACTTTCGAATTGTTTAATAATATAATTAAAATGAATCATTAAAAATTGTCGTAATGAAAATAGTATTATTATTATTATTATTATTATTATTATTATTATTCGAAATTAATCCACACGCGACAACAAGAACGTGCAGCTGTAATGAGAAAAGAAAACCGAGGTCATAAAAAGTGATTACATGATAAGGGTGTCGTTAAACT